>JADMLD010000825.1:0-203068 GCA_017589585.1 Phylloscopus whistleri | reverse complement strand
GGAGAAAAGTCCCGGACTTTTGGGGAGGAGTTTTTTGTTTGCCTGTGGCACCTCCCTCTGACCCAGCATTCCTGAGGCAGGAGGGTTTTTTTTTTTTTTGGGAAAACTCTGGTTTAAGGGACAGAAAGAAGGTTTTAGTCCAGGAGGAGGTGAAATCCCACCAGGCCTGGCCAGGAGCTGCACTTTGGAATCATGGAATGGTTTAGGTTGGGACCATCAAGATGATCCCGTTCCACCCCCTCCATGGGCAGGGACACCTGCCACTATTCCAGGTGGATCCAGCCTGGCCTTGGACACTTCCAGAGATCCAGGGGCAGCCACGGCTTCTCTGGGAATTCTCTTCCAGCCCCTCCCCACCCTCCCAGCTGGGAATTCCCAATATCCCACCTGAATTTTGATGGGATTTTTAAAGGCCACCACACCGGGCTGATCCCTCTCCACGTTCTTGGGAAGCAAAGCGCCAATTCCATCAGGAATTCGGGTTTTCCCCTGAGGAGAAGGGAAGCAAGGAACCCTGATGGAAAAGTTTTCCAGGGAGAGCTGGGGAGGTGTTGAAATGTGTCCCATTGATGGGACAATGCCACCAGCCGCTCCTGGCCTCCGTGATGCCCCTCCTCATGATGTCTCCATGCACTTGGAACATCAGGTTGGAGATTCCCACAAACTCAAGGGAATGGATGGAAGGGATGGATGGAGCCATTCCAGCCCAGCCTTGGACACTTCCCAGAGATCCAGGGGCAGCCACAGCAAATCTGGGAATTCTCTTCCAGCCCCTCCCCACCCTCACAGCCAAGAATTCCCAAAATCCCACCTGAATTTTGTGGGACAAAGAATGTCACACCCAAAGATGTCACCAGAGACACAAAACAAGGCACCACCCCAGGCTGATCCCTCTCGGCGCTCTTGAGAAAAAAAGCACAAATTCCTTCAGGAATTCAGGTTTTCCCCTGAGGAGAAGGGAAACAAGGAACCCTGATGGAAAAGTTTTCCAGGGAGAGCCGGGGAGGTGTTGAAATGTGTCCCCCCAGCCCCGCATTCCGGTGCCTGCTGTCACCTTCTCCGGCTTTATCGGCAGCGAGTTCAAACAGCAGAACAAAGCCCCAGGCCTGACCCGGAGCAGATCTGGAATCCAGCTGCCAGCTCCGGAGCCGGGCTGGGAATAAACCGGAGCCGTTAAACGCCAGAGCTGGGATTTTACAAGCCCCTCCCCCTGGCCCGTTATTCCATAACTCCCAGATTTTGTTGTTCTCCCAGAGGGGCTCGTTCTTTTCCCGGCGGGTAAAGCCTGCATGTGTGCGCGCACGCCGGAATTCCAGGGTTTGGGAAGTTTGTTGGGAATTAGCCCAGCTGGCTGGAGTTAAGGGCGTCCTTGGTAGTGAAGGAGCCTGGGCTATCTCACCGGGATTTGGTGGAGTCAGAAAAATATTTATGGAATAATATTTATGGAATACTATTTATTTATGGAATAATACTTACGGAATAATACTTATAGAATAATACTTATGGAATACTATTTATGGAATACTATTTATTTATGGAATAATACTTACGGAATAATACTTATGGAATACTATTTATGGAATACTATTTATGGAATAATATTTATGGGATACTATTTATGGAATAATACTTATGGAGCACGTTGTGTTTGAATTGTCCTGGAAGGTGCACGACCGGAGTGAGGTGAAGTCCACCAAGCCCAGCCTGGGATTTTGGGATCGTTTGGGTTGGTGACTCAGAGAATCAGGGAATCTTTTAGGTTGGAAAAGGTCCTTGAAGGTCCTGGAATCCCAGAGTTCAGGTTGGAAAGGATCCCCAAGATCGAGTCCAGCCTTGTCCAAGTGTCTTGTCCGGTTGTTCCTTGGACACCTCCAGGGGTGGAGACTTCACCACTTCCACGATATCCAAGGAAAAGGCATTGTGTCCCATCCCAGAAATGGGATGAGGAGGCAGGAATTGGCCACTGGCTGTGCTGGGATGGAGGGACGGACGGACAGAGGGATGGATGGATGGATGGAGGGATGGAGGGATGGATGGATCCTGAATGAGAAGAAAAGGAGGGAATGTCCGTTATTGGGGAACCTTGGCCCATTTGTGGCAGGATCAGGGGCTGATATGGAGCAGGCGAGGAGGAGGAGATAATTCCAGGTCTTCTGTGGATGGAAGGCCACAAATATCCTGGTAGGACTGGAGCAGGGACTTGGACCGGAGTAGGAACTTGGAACAACCCCCAGGCTGTGCTGGGGGTGTCTCCATGTCCTTCCTCCTCCTCCCATTCCCGTCTTTCACCCCAAATCCCGCAGAGAAGACACGGGATCCCACCAGGAGCTCATCCCTGTCTGCCCAGCTGAAGATCCTGGGTGGCTTTAAATCCCGGGATAAACTGTTGGGAGTGGGAACATCGGCAGAGGGTTGATGGGAATCCTGATTTCCGGGACTTTAGGAGAGCTGGATCTAGGAGCGGGATCGATCACTGGATTCCCCTTTCCATGGGATCCAGCTGGATCCTTGCCCTCTTTCCCTGGCTGTGATTTGCGGGGTGGTTGCACGAGGCTCTCCATGGTTTTTCCCACTAGGAATGGTATCCCAGAAGGATTTTGTGGTGACGGATTTGGGAACGGAGGCCGTGCTGCTGTTCCTGGCCAAAACCCATCCCTGTGGGATTAACTGTTTGGTTTTTGGTTTTTTTTCCCTGTGGCAGAGGACGGAAAACCCCCGAATCCGCACCTGGGGCCGGTGGAGGAGCGGCTGGCCCTGGCCGCCCTCCGGAAGCAGGGGTTGGTTCCGGAGCACGTGGAGACCCGGCGCCTCTACAGCCCCCTCCAGCCGGACATCGAGCAGGTGGGTCCTGGAATGCGGCCGGGATGAGCCCCGGGAGCGGCGTCTCCCTCCGGATCCAGCCGTATCCAGGGGGGGAGAATCCCGCTGGGAATGTCTGTCCATGGACACAGGGTGTTCCCAGGGAGGGGAGGTGGTCATTCCTTTTGGGATATGCTCCCATTTTTAAATTTATTTTGAGTTAATTTAATTTAATTCAATTGGTTTTAATTTAATTTTTGTTTTATGTTTTTGGTGTAAAAGTCCTATTCAGAATTCTTCTCCCAGGTGGTCATCCCTTTTGGGATATGCTCTCATTTTTAAATTTATTTTGAGTTAATTTAATTTAATTCAATTGGTTTTAATTTAATTTTTGTTTTATGTTTTTGTTCAGAAGTCCTATTCAGAATTCTTCTCCAGGTGGTCATTCCTTTCGGGATATGCTCCCGTTTTTAAATTTATTTTGATTTAATTTAATTTGATTTAATTCAATTGGTTTTAATTTAATTTTTATTTTACGTTTTTGGTTCAAAAGTCCTATTCAGAATTCTTCTCCCAGAATCCCAGGAATGTTGAGGTTGGAAAATCCCTCCAAGGTCATGGGGTCCAAGCTGTGCCTGATCCCCACATTGGCACCGAGTGCCACATCCAGGAATTCCATGGACACCTCCAGGGATGGGGATTCTAAACCTCCCTGGGCACTTCCAAGGCCTGAGCTCCCTTTCCATGGGGAAATTCCTGCTGCTGCCAAACCTGAGCCTGCCCTGGCCCAGCCTGAGGCCATTCCCTCTTTTCCTGTTTTCCCCTGGGATCAGATCCCAACTCCCACCTGGTTCCACCATTCCAGGGAGTTGTGCAGAGCCAGAAGATCCCTCTGGATCCTCCTCTTCTCCGAGATGAGCCCCTTTCCCAGCTCCCTCAGCTTTTCCTGGTGCTCCAGCCCCTCTCCCACCTCCCTCAGCTGCTCCTCGGGATTTACATCCATCAATGCGTTCCCAACTATCCCTAAAATAACTTCAAAATAAATTTTAATGCCACTTTTCTATTGAGGAATCCCCAAGCAGAGATCCCGGATCTCCCTGGGGAGGTTCAGGTCTTCCTGGATTTGGAATCTCCCAAGGTTTCATGGCTCTGTTTTTCCCATGTAGGGGAAGATCCAGATGTGGGTGGATCTGTTCCCCAAATCCCTGGGACATCCCGGCCCCCCTTTCAACGTCACTCCACGCAAAGCCAAGAGGTAACTTCCCATTTCTTCCGCATCTTTTCTTTGGAAAGGAGTTGGGAATGCTGGGAAGGCTCAGGCGAGGTTGGGTTCACCCACCTGGATGAGGGACAGGAGTGGCATCATCTCCAGGGAAATGGCTGCCGCAGGGAAATCCGTCAGTGGGACGACCGGGCTTCCAGGTGGATGAGTTTTTCCACCTTCTCGTGGTTTAATTTCTGGGGTTTTCCAGGTCTACTTGCGCTGCATCATCTGGACACCAAGGACGTGATCCTGGACGACCTCAGCATCACCGGGAGAAGATGAGCGACATCTACGTCAAAGGGTGAGTGTCCCACTCCGGAGTCTCCCGGATTCCGGAGGCTGGAGGCGCAGGAGCAGCAGGGAAGGAATTAAGGTGGTCTTTGGATGGGGATTGATGGGATAGACCTGGATCCTGCTGGGATGGAGGGACCATCGTGGCTCTCCAGTTATGAATTTCCAACTCTCCATGAATTTCCAACTGTGGATCCACACCTCTTCAATCATGGATCCACTCTTCTCCAATCATGGATCCACACCTTTCCAACTATGGATCCACACCTCTTGGACTATGGATCCACCTCTCCAACTATGGATCCACCTCTCCAACTATGGATCCACACCTCTCGAACTATGGATCCACACCTTCCCAGCTATGAATCCACCTTTCCAACTATGGATCCACACCTTTCCAACTATGGATCCACACCTTCCCAGCTATGGATCCACCTTTCCAACTATGGATCCACACCTTCCCAGCTATGGATCCCCACCTCTCCATCTCTAGATCCAGCTTTTTGGAATACACATCTCTGCTGAGCTCACCACCTTTTCCTTTGGATTTCTGGGATGATGCCATGGCAATATTTTTCCTTGGGCTACCTGGATGTTCCTTATCCCTGGATGGGATGAGATGTGGGAGCAGCCTGGCTGTGGGGAGAGGAGCTCGTTGTCTGCTCATTCCCAGGTCCTCTCCCAGACTTTTCCCATGCTCACTGATTGGATTATTTGCGTGGCTGATTTCTTTGGAATTCCCATTATTCCTGGAAACAGCTCCTCTTGTCCCTTCCCTTCCCTTCCCTTCCCTTCCCTTCCCTTCCCTTCCCTTCCCTTCCTTCCCTTCCCTTCCCTTCCCTTCCTTCCCTTCCCTTCCCTTCCCTTCCCTTCCCTTCCCTTCCCTTCCCTTCCCTTCCCTTCCCTTCCCTTCCCTTCCCTTCCCTTCCCTTCCCTTCCCTTCCCTTCCCTTCCCTTCCCTTCCCTGATTTATCTTGTGCCATAGAGTGCAATCCCAGCCAAGGGAGTTCCTTTTTTTTTTGGGATTTACGGGCAGGAAGAGTCAGGATTTGGGAACAGACTGTCAATCCCTGGTTTACAATCCCGATTTTCCCCCCGTAAATCCAGAATGCCGTGCAGCTCTCCTGGTATTCCCATCAATTCCGTTGTTATCAGCTCCAGTTGAGCTGTTCCACGCCTTTCAGGGCTCCTAAAAGGTCGTGCTGCCGGAAAAGTGGGAACATCCAGGGATTGCTGAGGTCCCTTTCCCAATTTTTAGCATCCAAGAGAATCTTACAAGGCCTGAAACGAGTAAAACCTTGCTCAGCTTCCAGATCTTCCATCCCAAAGGAAAGCCATCCTGAAAATCCTATTGGGAAAGGGTGAAGTGATCCTCTTTGTGCCCAAGGATCTGCCCTATGGATCGGGAATCCGGTGGGGACCGTTCCTTCCATCCATTACTGCCTCTGGAATAGGGACTGGAACCTGCCTGTCCTAGACTGGATATTAGGGAAAAGTTCTTTATGGAAAAGTTGTCAAGCAGTGGAAAGGGATTCCTGAGGAGTGATGGACAGGCTGGGAGAGCTGGGAATGTTCCCCTGGAGAAGGGAAAACTCCAGGGAATGCTCAGAGTCCCTGCAGGGGCTCCAGGAGAGCTGGAGAGGGGCTGGGGACAAGGGCTGCAGGGACAGGACACAGGGAATGGCTCCCACTGGGAAAGTGAAATTGGGTGGGATTTGGGCAGGAATTCCTGGCTGGGCTGGAATTCCCAGCTTGGCTGTGGCTGCCCCTGGATCCCTGGCAGTGTCCAAGGCCAGGCTGGACACTGGGGCTTGGATCCACCTGGGACAGTGGGAGATGTCCCTGCCCAAGGAATGTGTGGAATGGGATGATCCTTCATATCTTTCCCGCCCAAACCATTCCATGATTTTGTAATTCTGGAGTTGCTACCCTCAGCACTGATCGATTTCCCAGCCCTGGGACTGCTGCATTCCCTCTCCCATCTCCAGGTTTTCCCTACCCCCAGCAGGCACCGGGATCAGGAGCATTCCCTTTCCCACTCACGGATGTCGTTGAGTGGGATCCCAAATCCTTGCCGTGATCCCGGTTTTCCACGGCTCTCTTTGTCCCTGGCAGGTGGCTGGTGGGACACGAGGAGAACAAGCAGAAGACGGACGTCCACTACAGATCCATGGGGGGAGAAGGGAATTTCAACTGGAGGTTCATCTTCCCCTTTGATTATCTCCCGGCAGAGCAGATGTGCCACGTGGCCAAGAAGGTGAGTGCTCCTGGAATTTCTGCATTCCTGTGGGAATTCTGGGGGGGTGAAATGGGAATTTTGGACCTTCACAAGCAGAGCTGTGCAAAGCTCGGCCTCTCCGTGGTGTTGACAGTGAAATTTTGGGAATTTTGTTCAAAAATTTTGGGAATTTCGTTCAAAAAATCTTCCTATGGAAGCAAAATGGGGTCGGAATTAGAGGTGGGGTTTTTCTGGAGAGACTGATCCCTCCGGGAAGGATTCATCCAGACTGGAGCAGGAAAAATATTGGAGCAAGTCTCCAAATGCTTTTGTACAATGGGGATATTCCAAAGCTGGAGATGACGATTCCATGGGGATGGTTTGGTGGGAACCTCTGTTTTCCAGCACGGAATAATGGGCGTCGTGCCAGGCAAAAACTTCCCAAAAAAAGCTAAAAATGGGGAAAGGAAGGAGCAGCCTCCAAATTCCTGATGGGAGCATGGGTTGGGAGTGGATGGGTTTTTTTGGACGGGGTTTTGATCCCCTCGTTTCTCCAGCTGCTCCTGGTGTTCCTTGGATCAGTCCATGGGAGTTGCATGGATGGAAGGAAACGGGAATGGGGTTGGGATGATGGGTGCACGGAATAACGCGGGGGAAAGCTGGACTATAGAAATGATGAGAATGATGGGAATGATGGGATTGATGGGAATTAGGGAAAACTGGACACCAAACAAGAGAGGAGATCAATGAATCCAAATTTCTTTCACCTGGAGATTAAACGGATTAAGAAGAATAATCCAATGGAAGATTCCCAACCCATGGCAGGGGATGGAACTGGATCCTCTTTAAGGCCCCTTCCAATCCAGACCATCCTGTGATTTTTTTGGCTCTTTGGGATCTGTGGACAACAGGGAAAAATCCCGGCTTCCTCTGGCACCTCCCTGGAGGCTCAAAGTCCCTCATCCACCTCATCCTGAGCCTTCATCCCTTGA
Organism: Phylloscopus whistleri; assembly: GCA_017589585.1. Lineage (NCBI taxonomy): Eukaryota > Metazoa > Chordata > Aves > Passeriformes > Phylloscopidae > Phylloscopus > Phylloscopus whistleri. The sequence continues at coordinate 195,504 of JADMLD010000825.1, read as the reverse complement.
GGACGCTCGGATTTGGGACACCAGCAGGAATTTCCTCACGGAAAGGGCGGTCAGGCCTTGGAAGTGCCCAGGGGGGTTTGGAATCCCCATCCCTGGAGGTGTCCGAGGAATTCCCGGATGTGGCTCTCAGTGCCAAGGTGGGGATCAGTCCCAGGTTGGACTCGATGATCCTGGGGGGATTTTCCAACCTCGGTGATCCATGATCCCATGGTCCCTGCTCCCTGCTTTAGCTCAGCTCCAGTATTCATGGAATATGGGATTCCTGCCTGCAGTGGGATCATCCCTGAAACCCACTGGGATCCCCCCAAATCCCCTGGGATCCGCAAAACCCCTGGGGTCGTGATCCCCAAAACCCACCTAGATCCCCATCCCCTCTTATTTTCCACGGACCCAGCGCCTCGGCCGGGAAGGTGCCAAGCGAATCCCCCATCCCAGACAATTCCCATCTTCCAAAGCCCTTCCCGGGGCAGTTCCGATGATTGACGGGATCCCAGCCGGGCCCATTTCACGCTTCATATCCCACAAATCCCGAGTACAGGGTGTACTACATCCAATTATCCCGCTCGGAAAAAAAAAGGGCCGAGGCCCCCCTCCATATAAAACCCCTTTAAGCAAATCCATCCCGCTGTGCCGATCTGGAATCTTTTCCCCAAACCACATGGCTCCCAGGGCTGGATCCGAAAATAAACACCTTGTAAAAGCTCTCTGTAAAAGGCCGGAATAATGAAGGAGAAGCCGGGCGGAGCATTCCGGCTCCGGGGATTTTTTTGATCTCGCCATGTGCTGTTTGAACTCCGGCTCGGTTCCTGCGGCCGTAAAAATCCCGGCTGGAGAGGCAGGCGCTGGAAGGTGGAATTTCAATCAAAAGGCTGGGAGCGACGGTGGGGAATTGGGGGAGCTGCTCGAAACCACCTGTGCCTAACCAGGCTGGGAGGGAAAAGAGTTTTCCAGTGGTTCTCCTTTGTTTGCTCCATGTCAGAGCTCCTGGGAGCGTGGCCAGGTGGATTGGGAATCGTGGAATGGTGGAATGGTTTGGGTGGGAAGGGAGCTGGAAGCTCATCCCGCTCCATCCAGGGATAAATTCCTCTATCCCAGGTGGATCCAAGTCCTGTCCAGCCCGGCCTTGGGCACTGCCAGGGATCCAGGGGCAGCCACAGCAAAGCTGGGAATTCCAGCCCAGCCAGGAATTCCTGCCCAAGATCCCAGCCCAAGCTCCCCTTGCCCAGTGGGAGCCATTCCCTGTGTCCTGTCCCTGCAGCCCTTGTCCCCAGCCCCTCTCCAGCTCTCCTGGAGCCCCTGTAGTGACTCTGAGCATTCCCTGGATTTTTCCCTTCTCCAGGGGAACATTCCCAGCTCTCCCAGAGCAAAAGAGCTCCAGAATCCTGGAATGGTTTGGTTTGGAAAAGACCTTAAATCCCAACAATTCCACCCCATCCATGGGCAGGAACACCTCCCACTGTCCCAGGTGGATCCAGCCTGGCCTTGGGCACTGCCAGGGATCCAGGGTCAGCCCCAGCAAATCTGGGAATTCCAGCCCAGCCAGGAATTCCTGCCCAAGATCCCAGCCCAAGCTCCCCTTGCCCAGTGGGAGCCATTCCCTGTGTCCTGTCCCTGCAGCCCTTGTCCCCAGCCCCTCTCCAGCTCTCCTGGAGCCCCTGCAGGCCCTGCCAGGGGCTCCCAGCTCTCCCTGGATTTTTCCCTTCCAATTCCAGCAATCCCAGCTCTCCCAGCCTTTCCCACAGCGGAGCTGCTCCATCCATCCAACCATCCTGGTGCCTCCTCTGGATCGCTCCAAGAGCTCCACATCTTTTCCATGCTGAGAATTCCAGAGCTGGAATTCCTGTACCTGGGGGCTCCATGGGTCATCCCAACTCAGGCTGCAAATACTCTCCCCCACAAAAAAACAAGGATGCCTCTGGATAAGAGGGTGTCCATGATATTTTGGTCTGGTGTGAACACCTGGGGTGATTGGCGGCCTGGAAATCCAGGGAAATCCAGGGAAACCCAGGGAAAACCTGAGAAAACCCAGGTGCCACTCTTATTCCTGCTTTTCTGTGCCTTACAACCACTTTGGGATGGTTTTCCATGACTTTCCTGGTTGGATTAATCTTATAAAGGTTTTTCTTCTCCTCCTGAGAGAGGAATTTTCCCCCAATCCGAGTTTCTAAAATATTTCCACGGGAGAGAAATATTCCCATCTTTAGGACAACTCTTCTGAAAACATGGAAATGCTTTTCTAATGCTTTTCTCGGCATTCCTTTGGGATTTCCATCCTTTTCCCCTCTTCCTTTGGGGCCATCTTTCTCTTCCAGCCCTGGAAAATTCAAACCGTGTCAGCTGCATGGGAAGAGCACATTCCCGGGGTTTTTGATTTCCTGCAGGAAAACGGTTTCTGGGATGGAAATGGAGAAAATCGTGGAATGATTTGAGGATAGAAAAGCCCTCTAAGACCACCAGCTCTGCCAAGGCCACCACGTCCCCAAGTGCCACATCCAGAGGGGTTTAAAAGTCATTCCAGGGATGGACATTCTGTCGTTTCCCTGGGCAGACTCTGGAGAACCCTTTTCCGTGAAGGCGTTTTCCCTGAATTCCAACCTAAACCGGAAGTTTAAACTTTGGATTCCCCACCTAAGCCTGTTACTGGATAGGTCATGGGACAACCGGGACAATCCAGGGTCACCTGGATGTGGATCCCGTTTTCCCAAGCATCCACTCAGGGAAGAGCTCTGCCAAGGCCACCACGTCCCCAAGTGCCACATCCAGAGGGGTTTAAAAATCATCCCAGGGATGGACATTCCGTCGTTTCCCTGGGCAGACTCTGGAGAACCCTTTTCTGTGAAGGCATTTTCCCGAAATTCCAACCTAAACTGGAAGTTTAAACTTTGGATTCCCTGTTATCAGATGGGTTGTGGGACAACCGGGACAATCCGAGGTTACCTGGATGTGGATTCCGTTTTCCCATGCATCCACTCAGGGAAGAGCTCTGCCAAGGCCACCACGTCCCCAAGTGCCACATCCAGAGAGGTTGAAAAATCAGTCCCAGGGATGGACATTCCATTGTTTCCCCGGGCAGGCTCTGGAGAGCCCTTTTCCGTGAAGGCGTTTTCCCGAAATTCCAACCTAAACCGGAAGTTTAAACTTTGGATTCCCCACCTAAGCCTGTTGTCGGATGGGTCGTGGGACAACTGGGACAATCTGGGGTCACCTGGATGTAGATCCCGTTTTCCCAAGCATCCACTCAGGGAAGAGCTCTGCCAAGGCCACCACATCCCCAAGTGCCACATCCAGGGGGGTTTAAAAATCGTCCCAGGGATGGACATTCCATCGTTTCCCCGGGCAGGCTCTGCGTGGCTGGAGAACCCTTTTCTGTGAAGGCATTTTCCCGAAATTCCAACCTAAACTGGAAGTTTAAACTTTGGATTCCCTGTCTAAGGATGGGTCGTGGGACAACCGGGACAATCCAGGGTCACCTACATGTGGATCCCGTTTTCCCGGGCATCCACTCAGGGAAGAGCTCGGCTCCCACATCCTGGGGGTGCCGCGGGGTGGAAAATGCCTGGAATTGCTTTTGGAAGGTTCAGCTTCCCGTGCCAATTCCGGCATCAGCCGGGCGCGGCGGCCAAATCCGGATCTGGGAAGTTCTTTAGGGCAGGAAAGGGTTTTGTGTGGAATGTTGGAGCAAGTGGCATCTCCGTGGATGTGCCGTGTCCAGTTCTGGGATTCTTATGGATGTGGAGAGGCAGGAGCATGTCCAGGGAAGGAAATAGAGCTGGGAAGGGGCTGGAGCACCAGGAAAAGCTGAGGGAGCCAGGAAAGGGGCTCCTCCCAGAGAAAAGGAGGATCCAGAGGGATCTTCTGGCTCTGCACAACTCCCTGGAATGGTGGAACCAGGTGGGAGTTGGGATCTGATCCCAGGGGAAAACAGGAAAAGAGAGAACGGCCTCAGGCTATGCCAGGAGAGGGTCAGGTTGGAATTTCCCCATGGAAAGGGTGCTCAGGCCTTGGAAATGCCCAGGGGGGTTTGGAGTGCCCATCCCTGGAGGTGTCCAAGGAATTCCTGGATGTGGCACTCAGTGCCAAGGTGGGGATCAGTCCCAGGTTGGACCCGGTGGTCCTGGAGGGATTTTCCGACCTCAGGGATTCTGTGACATCCAAGGGGAGTCTCCTGCATGTCCAGGACTCCCAAATTCCTGCAGGATGAGGCTCAAGCAGGACTTTCCGGGAGCAAACTTCTTCTTCCCGAAAATCAGATTTCCTCCTCTGTATTCTGGAGTACATTCACAATCCAGGAGAAATGCAGCCCTGTCAACTTTTCCGGGAATCGGAGCCAATTTATTTTCCCTGCCTTATCCACGAAAATCCATAAAATATCCCTGAGCCTCCCCCTGCTTGGAAAACAAACCCCCCCAACAATAATTCCAGCCTTTTTTCCCCGTGGCTCGGACGAGGCCGGGATATAAATTTCACGCTCCGGGTTGTTTTTGTAGGGAATGTTCGGAGCCCGGTTTAATCGTGGAAGCGAATTTCACGCTGCCTTGAAAGGGACCCATAAACTTCGCTCGGCATCAAATTCCCCCTTCCCAATTCCCCGCTCCTTTTCCCGCCTTTCCAGCGGAGTTCTGGGTTGTCCCCAGCTTGACCGGGCTCAGAGCAGGGAGGTTTTGTCTCCGGCCAAATGAATTTTTTTTTTCCATTAAAAAAAAAAAAAGGGAATTTGGGGAGATGGAGCATTGAATTCCCACCTGAGTTATCCCTGGAATGCGGGGATGTTGCTCTCAGGGATTGAGATGCAGAGGGTGCAGAGCCAAGGTTTTGTTCCCATTTTCCTTGGACATTGTGGTGGGAAGGAGGGAAGGTGGGATCCCGAGGTCTGCTGGGTTTGCCGGCAGTTCTGTGGAATCATGGAATGGTTTGGGATGGGAAGGACCTTAAAGCCCACCCAGGGACAAAGTCCACTATACCAGGTGGATCCAAGCCCTGCCCAACCTTGGACACTTCCAGGGATGGGACAACCACGGCTTCTCTGGGAATTCCATCCCAGCTCCTCCCCACCCTCCCAGCCAGGAATTCCTTCCCAATATCCCATCCCAGCTTTCCTCCAGCTTCGTTATCCCGAGGGGCACGGATCCAGTTGGGATAGGTGGGAGATGACCCCAGGTGCGAGGTTTTCCTCAAGGATGGGATGGAGCAGTGAGGAATTCCAACAAGTCCTCGGGAAGTTGCATGGACCCAGAAGGAAGTGTGGGATGCACCTGGAGCGTGGACACGTCCATGGAATGCGGGAATGATGGGATGAACCTCCGAGCCAGGGATTCCTCTGGGACAAAGAGACACCTGGAGGACACAGAGCTCATGGAAGTTTCCTTTCCAGGGAATATCCCAGCCAGGAAATGAGATGGTCTTGAGGGCCCCTTTCAGCCCAAACCAGTCTGGAATTCCATGTATTTCCCCCTTTTTCCGTGCCAAGCTTAGATGGGCACCTGGGTTTCTCCAGAAACGGGCAACCCAAGGGAGCTCGTGGTGTTCCACCTTGGAGATGGATCTTCCACCACTCTGGAATTTTCCAGTCCCTCCCTGAGGTCATCGCAGCTTTGTTATCCGTGGATCCATGGGTCCATGGCTCTCGGGTTCCTGTGGATCCCTTCTTTCCCCAGTTTCTGGGAAAGGGAAGAATCACCATCAACTCTTCCCCCCTTTTTTTTAGCAGTTTTAATTTAAAACGGCTGGAAAAGCTGGGAAAAACGCCCTTGGATAAACATTCCCCTGGATAAACATCCATCCCAACCCGCTGCAACCGGCGGAGGGGAGAGAGGGAATTTTCCACGGGCTTCATCTGGGATTTCTGGATTATCCAACATCTCAAATGCATCCATAAAATGCTCCGATGCAAAATTCCTGGCACGTTCTCCCAAAGTTGGGCCGGGGAAGGGAGCGAAATGGAAACAGAACCGTTCCAGGGGGATCTCTTAAAGTGAATCCAATGGGATTGGAGTGCCCGCGGACTCCCAGCTGGAATATTTATGTTCCTATGGAATGTGAGACGGTTTTCCTCCTTTTTTATAATTTAATATCGGACGAAATAATGAATCCGAGTCTTGGGGTGAATTTATGGAGCGACGGACGAACAGAGACGGGGTTTCCTGGTTTTAATTAAATCCCGTTGTTTCTGACGCTTCCAGGAGGAATTCCCACTGGGACACCCTCGGAGGGGTGACAGGAATCCCGCTGGGATTTTCCTCCTCTTTGCTGGAGCCAGGAATAACCATCCCACCTATCCCTCGGCTTTGGGTGGGATTCTGTCTTTCTCCTTTATCCCAACATTTCTTTTCGGACGTGAGGAGGAATTTTTTTAAATGGAAATTATGGTCAGGCTCAGGAAGTGAACCCAGGGAGGTTTGAAGTCCTCCATCCCTGGAGGTGTCCAAGGAATTCGGACATGAAGAGGAATTTTTTTAAATGGAAATTATGGTCAGGCTCAGGAAGTGAGCCCAGGGACGTTTGGAGTCCTCCATCCCTGGAGGTGTCCAAGGAATTCCTGGATGCTGAGGTGGGGATCGGGCACAGCTTGGACTCGCCGATCCCAAAGGGCTTTTTCAACCTCAGGGATTCTGGGGTTCGTGGTCCTAACTCCCAGGCATCCCAAGAGTGGTGTTAGATGCCCGTTGGAAAAAATTCCTGGTTTCACACACGGAAATAGTGACGGGGATGCCGCTTCCCAGGGAGTGGATATTCCTTACTCTGCAGAATTGATGGATAACTTGGGAATGTTCAACCTGGAGAAGGGAAAATTCCAGGGAATGCTCAGAGTCCCTGCAGGGGCTCCAGGAGAGCTGGAGAGGGGCTGGGGACAAGGGCTGCAGGGACAGGACACAGGGAATGGCTCCCACTGGGCAAGGGGAGCTTGGGCTGGGATCTTGGGCAGGAATTCCTGGCTGGGCTGGAATTCCCAGCTTTGCTGTGGCTGCCCCTGGATCCCTGGCAGTGCCCAAGGCCAGCTTGGGACATTTGAGCTTGGATCCACCTGTGTGATATCAGCAGATTTCCTGGGATACCACAGAATCTTCCTTTCCTTATCCGTGTTCCGTGAACAATCTCAGGAGCCACTGGTGGCCTGAACCGGCATTTGATGGTCTCTGGTTGTCCCACTGCCCGTGGCAGACCTGGAGGCAGATCGGAGCCATGGTGGATCCGGAAGGGAAGGGATCCTTGGGAATTCTCTGCCAGAAGTTCTGATTTAGGTGTCAATCCCATATTTTTCCATGAATTCAGTGGAAGGCGAAGTCCGGCAGCTCCGGCACTCAACGCTGGTTGCTCCCTTCACCAGCGAGGGAGAGTTGCCCTCACTGGAATTGTGGGAATTTCTGCCGCTCCTAAGGATCCTGTTTGGGATCCCATGGAGCCTTTTCCTTAGTTAAATTTAATTCATTTAAATAAAATTAATTACATTAATTTAAACCATTAAATTAAGGCATAAATTGTTGCCAGCACCTTCCAGAAGCATCTTGGGTTTTTCCACTGATTATCCTTATCCAAGGGTTTTCCAGGGTATGGGCTCCTGCAGATCCGGAGCAGGACACCCCAGGAATTCCAGGATTTCCAGAGCCGATGAATCTTATTTTCCCGTCGTTTCTTTCCCGGTGGGATTTTAGGAACACTTCTGGAGCTTGGACAAGACGGAAAACAAGATCCCGCCCCAGCTGATCCTCCAGATCTGGGACAACGACAAGTTCTCCTTCGATGACTATTTGGGTAAGTTGGGAATTTTGGGATCCATCCCAAAAAAAAAAGGAAAAAAAAAATAAAAATCACTGGCACAGGTTTTCTGGAGAAGCTGTGGATGCTCCATCCCTGGAGTGTCCAAGGTTGGGTTGGATGGGGCTTGGAGCCACCTGGGATAGGGGAAATTGGGAGTTTGGATTGGGATGGTCAGGGTGGCCCAACCTCCGTGGGATCCGGGAACTTTCCATGTTTGTCCCACCCAGATGTCTCACCTGGAACGTTCCTCCTTGCAGGATCCATCCAGATGGATCTCAACAGGATGCCCAAGCCTGCCAAGACGGCGGAAAAGTGTTCCTTGGATCTTGTGGATGATTCCCAGTCCTCGGGCCGCTCCGTGTCCCTGTTCGAGCAGAAAACCGTCAAGGGCTGGTGGCCCTGTGTGGCCGAGCAGGACAAGCAGAAGATCCTGGCGGTAAAAGTGGCCTCTCCATGTTTTCCCTTGGATCCTTCACTCCCAATTCCCATCCCTGGAAGTGCCCGAGGCCGGGTTGGATGAGGATTGGAGCAGCCTGGGATCGCAGAAGTTTCCCTGCCCGCGGTGTGAGGCGGGACTGGACGGGCTTTAAATTCCTTCCCGATCCAAAACCCTCCCAGAATTCCCTGAAAGCTTCGTTCAGTTCAAGCCAGGGCAAGGAATTCCGTTCCCAGCTGGAGATTTTGTGGATCCAGCCAGACCATCTGTGGTTGGCTGGAAGTTTTTCCAGCACTGTGCAGAGGAATTTTATGGGATTTTCATCATTGGTTTTTGGGATGTGCCACCAAATTTGGCTCGGTGTCACGACTATTCCCAATGATCTTGTGCACCAGGAAAAAAATTCCAGCTGTCCCAATGATCATTTTAAAGGTGTCTGGGCTCCTGTTCCAGGTTTTGGTGAGTGTTCCATGCAGCTTAGGGAATCCAGGCAGGGAATTGGGTCATTCAGCCAAAAAACCCTGAGCTGGTTCCAGGGAAATCGGGAATCAGGGAATAGGGAAAGACAGGATTTGGTGGCATTTAGTGATTATTGGTCAGAGCTTGGAGTTGATCCCAGAGTTTTTCCCAGCCTCAATGATACTGGGATTCTGCCCAAATTTGGGTGTCAGTGGGATTTCCTGGAATATCTCCACTGACAGGTGAGGGATTTCTGGAATCCTGGGATCCTCGTGGTCATTGTTGGGAGTGGTTTGGTTGTGCTCAGAGGATATTTTTTCCCCTAATCCCTATTTTCCGTCCCTCACCTTCCCCCACTTTTTTTTTTTTGGGATAATAAATCAGTTTTTGTTTAACCCATCCAGGGCAAACTGGAGATGACTTTGGAAATCGTGGCGGAGCAGGAGCATGAGGAGCGTCCGGCCGGGATGGGACGGGACGAGCCGAACATGAACCCCAGACTGGAGGATCCCAAGTAAGAACATCCCAAATGGAAAAGCAACAACCAGGGCCTGGGGTTCTCGAGGACCAAACGGGAATTCTGGGCTTCCAGCTGGAGGGAACTGGGCTGAACTGGGCTGGCAGCTGGGTAGGATCCACTCTGAACTGGTGGAGGAGGGGAGGCAGTCCAAGGAAACTGGGATTATGGTCTGGAGCACCAGTGGGATTGGGAAGCTGGTCTGGACCATGAATCCAGTGGGACTGGGAGACTGCTCTGGACTACCAGTCCAGTGGGATTGGGAGATTGGTCAGGATCACCAAGGAGAATGCTGGTGGGACATTCCCAGAGGCATGGAGAGCTGACATTCCAATGGGATTGGGAGGCTGGTCTGGACCATTAATCCATTGGGATTTGGAGGTCAGTCTGGACCACCAAGGAGAACATTGATGGGATCCAGAAAGATGGAAGAGCTGAGAGAGTTCAGGGGGATTGGGAATCTGATCTGGACCATGAATCCAGTGGGATTTGGAAGTTGGTCTGTTCCATGAATCCAGTGGGATTGGGATTCTGGTCTGGATCACCAAGGTAGACATTGATGGGACATACCCAGAGGGATGGAGAGCTGACACATTCCAGTGGGATTGGAAGACTGGTCTGGACCATGAATCCAGTGGGATTTAGAGTCTGGTCTTGGCCACCCATCCATTTGGATTGGAAGATTGGCTTGGACCAGCAGTCCTGTGGTATTGGGAGGCTGGTCTGAATCACAAATCTGGTGAGAATTGGAGTCTGGTCTGGACCATGAATCCAATGGGATTGGGAGTCTGGTCTGGATCAACAAGGACGACATGCATGGGATGTATCCAGAAAGATGGAAGAGCTGAGGGCAGTGGGATTGGGAGGCTGGTCTGGACCATGAATCCAGTGGGATTGGGAGGTCAGTCTGGACCACCAAGGAGAACATTGGTGGGATGTATCCAGAAAGATGGAAAAGCTGAGACAGTCCAGGGGGATTGGGAAGCTGATCTGGACCACGAATCCAGTGGGATTTGGAAGTTGGTCTGGACCATGAATCCAGTGGGATTGGGATTTTGGTCTGGACCACCAAGGTGGACATTGATGGGACATACCCAGAGGGATGGACACATTCCAGTGGGATTTGGAAACTAGCCTGGACCACCAATCCAGTGGGATTGGGAGTCTTGTCTGGACCATGAATCCAATGGGATTGGGAGTCCGGTTTTAGCCACCCATCCATTTGGATTGGGAGATTGGTGTGGACCACCAGTCCTGCAGGATTGGGAGGCTGGTCTGGATCACTAATCCAGTGGGATTTGGGAGGTCTGTCTGAACCACCAAGGAGAACATTGGTGGGATGTATCCAGAAAGAGGGAAGAGCCGAGATGGTCTAGGGGGATTGGAAGGCTGATCTGGACCACGATTCCAGTGGGATTGGGAGTTCTGGTCTGGACCATGAATCCACTGGGATTTCAAGACCGGTCTGTACCACCAAGGCGGGTGGGATTGGGGATCCAGGAGGATGAAATTCCAAGGTGACCTGCCCTTCCCTTGGCTCCAGGCGCCCCGAGACCTCCTTCCTGTGGTTCACGTCCCCCTACAAGACCCTGAAGTTCATCCTGTGGCGCCGCTACAAGTGGGTGCTGATCCTGGCCATCCTCCTCTTCATCCTGCTGCTTTTCCTGGGAATCTTCGTCTACGCCTTCCCGGTACGGAGCGGCTGGGAGAGGACAGGGACTGGCCAAAGTCTGAGGGGGGTGGTGGATTCAGGGGGATGGAAACTTCCCTGCTGAGGAACACAATGGGTTTAAAAGGGACTTTTTTTGGGGATTCCCACGTTTTTCTGATGATTCCCATGTTTTTCCAATTATTCCCTTTTTCTTCCAATGATTCCTTATTTCCTCCAGTGATTTCCCCATTTTTCCAACCATTCCCTCGTTTTTCCAATAATTCCCTTATTTTTCCAATGATTTCCTAATTTTTCCAGTGTTTATTTTTCCAACATTTCCCATGTTTTTCCAATGATTCCCATATTCTTCCAATGATTCCCTTATTCTTCCAGTGATTCTCTCATTCTTCCAATGATTCAATTATTTTTCCAATCACTCCCTCATTTCTCCAACCATTCCCTCGTTTTTCCAATGATTTCCATGTTTTTCCAATTATTCCCTTTTTCTTCCAATGATTCCATTTTTCCTCCAATGATTCCATTTTTCCTCCAGTGATTCCCCCATTTCCCCAACCATTCCCCCATTTTTCCAACGATTCCCATGTTTTTCCATCCTTCCAGAACTACGCTGCTATGAAACTGGTGAAACCTTTCAACTGAAGCTGCTCCCGTGCCTGGCCTGGGAATTTCGGGAAGGAATTTTGCCTCTGGAAGTGGAGAAGGAACAACCTCATCCAGGCCTCCAGCTGCTGCCAAAGGCTCCGCTTCCCTTTGGAATTCCGCCCGGGAAGCGTCACGTAAACCAAAGCCTCCAGCAAAATATTCCTGATTTTCCGGCCTTCTGCGTTTTTGTTTTGAGTTTTCCTGCTGCTCTGGTTGGTAAATCCCGAATTCCGGTGAAAACCCGAGGAGGGAGCAGGGAAAGGACCTTTCCATCCATAAATTGGGAATGTGCAGAGAACCCTCAGGGCGGGATTTGGGATTTGCCGGCCTGAGCAAATCCGGCGGATTCCGAGCGCTTTTTGCTCTCTGATCCAGCCTCGGTTTCCCTTTTCCCCTGTATTATCCCATTTTTATTTCGTAAACCTGTGGAAAAGGTGTTGGAAAACCGGAATCCCTGGGGTGACGCGTCGCCTTCCCAAAGCTGAAATCCCGGGAATGGGGAAGGCTGTGGTGCAAAACCTGGGATTTGGAGTTGGTGCTCCTCAACATCCCAAGTTTCTCTTGGACTTTGAGGCCTTTGGATTCCATCCTGGAATTCTGGAGCTGGTTTTCCCTTGGAGCTGCTCCACCATCCCGCAGGTCTCCCATTCCAGCTGGGGAAGGGATCCCAGGAGCAGCTGGGCTTTCATTTCCTCCTCTCCCGCTGTCTTCCAACCACTTTTTCTGGGAATTCTTGGTCTTTTTAGTGTCAGTATTTGCAGAAATCCCAGAATCCCTGAGGTTGGAAAAGACCTTTGGGATCATCGAGTCCAAGCTGTGGCGCTGAGTGCCACATCCAGGAATTCCTTGGACACCTCCAGGGATGGGGATTCCAAACCTCCCTGGGCACTTCCAAGGCCTGAGCTCCCTTTCCATGGGGAAATTCCTGGAAATTCCTGCTGCTGCCCACCCTGAGCCTCCCCTGGCCCAGCCTGAGGCCGTTCCCTCTTTTCCTCTTTTCCTCTGGGATCCGATCCCGGTTCCAAATCTTCAGGGAATTGTGGAGAGCCAGAAGGTCCCTCCTGATCCTCCTTTTCTCCGGGATGAGCGTCACCGGTACTCCTTTAAAATTTTAGTCATTTTCCCTTGTATTCCCAAAGACTCTTACGGAAAACATCCCAACCCGTACTTGGGCATTCATGGAGCGAAAATCCTGTCCCGGGATGGGATTTGTTTTCCAAACAAATCCATGATCCACAGCCTGCTCAGCCTCCCATGGGAATGCTGGGACATTCCCGCTTTTGCCCTTCCCTCCTCCCAATCCCTGGAGAGGGACGATCCCGTGGGATGTGGCGCTTGGGGGTTGCTGACCTTGAGCTCAGAGGTTTTGTCCCACCCCGGGTGGTTCTGTAATTCCACCATTCCCAGGCTTTTCCAGCACTGTGAGGAGGGCCAGCCTCAAATTCTCATCCCGCGAGGAACCGTCTCCCGTTTTTCTGCTGGAAAAATTCCCATCGATATCCGGCCGCTCCGGCACCTTTGCTGATTCAAGCTCTTCCCACCTTCCCCTCAGCAGGATGAGATTTATCCTTGCTTCCATGTTTTCCTTGGAGCTGTGGCCGCTCCAAACGAGTGAGGAGCCGGGAAAAGTGAGATCCCATGGGATCAATTTCCCGGGACAAACTGCTGCTGACAGCGGCTCCGGATGGGATTTTAAGCTCGTGCTTAAAAAAATGGGGAAAACAGCCCAGTTGCTTTCTTGGATTTGGGATGCAATCCGCGGGGGATTAAATCCCGGGATTCCCGTTGAAGCAGCTCCCAGATTGCACAGGGCAGCTCCTTCTCCGTGTTTTCCGCACGGGAAAACGCACGGCTTTGGGATTTTATAGGGATTTATAGGGATTTATAGGGATTTATAACCCCATCCCTGCTGCTGAGCTTTGGCTGATCCATGGCCCTTTCCCAAAAGTCGGAGCAGAGGAATCGGCTCCGGATTTGCACATCCCGGGGCGGAGGTTTCGTTTTCCGTCGTTAAATGCTTCGTTTTCCTGGGGTTTTTCCCAAAAAAAAGCCTCCCGGCCCCGTTCCCACCCCCATCCCTGTTTATAGCCACCATCAAACCACCAGGATTCGCTCCAGTTTTCCAGAGGTTTTATTATCCCAGAGGATCTGAGGAGCCGAGGACAAAAGTTGCTTCTGTTTGGCCCTTGCTGGGATTGGGAATTTGGGGTTTTTATGGGAATGTTGGTCCCAGTGCCTTTCCCAGCAGGGTTCGGCTGTGCCAGAGGGAATCTGGAATTCCCCTGAGCACTCTCCTGGAATCCACACTGGGAATTCCGGTCCAATATCTCTTGGATTTGCAGGGATTCTGGGATTTCTCCATCCTGGTGTAATTCCCTGCGATCCCAACCCAAAATCTTGGAGCCAAGAGCCCCAAATGGATGCATGATCCATCTTGGAATGCCAAATGTGGGACGCTCATCCCCCCCATCCTATCAGGAACACCTCTGTCTATCCCAGAAAAACGAGGAAGCAAAAATCCATCCATGGGTGGCCTTTGGAATGCCCAAGGCCAGCTTGGATAAGGGTTGGAGCCACCTGGGATTGTGGAATGCCTGGAATGGGACGGGCTTGGAGGTCTGGGATTCACTCCAGAGACATTTCCGGTGGGAAATCCTGTTTTATTCCCAGCACTCCCCTGGCAAACCTGGGTCAGCAGGGATGGGAGAGAAGGATCCAGGGCGTCCAATTCCATAAAAACAGGGATTTCCGGAAGGAAATCCGTGCTCCCTGTCCAATTTTCATGCTGAGAGGATCCCATGGGATTCCAGTGGGTAAATTCAGGTTGGAGCATCCAGAAAAACCAACTCCATCCCATTTTTTTTCCCATGAACAGCCACATCCAGCGCCAGGGCTGGTTGTGTCTCCTCCAAATCCAGGTGGGAGATGCAGCAAGAATTCCCAGTGGCTTCCGGTTATCCAGGGAATTGGCTGGAATCTGTTCTGGATCACCCGTGCCTGCCTTATCCGCAAAAATGCCCAAAGCACTGTGATTCCCAAAGAAATGCTCTGAAACATTCCCGTTCCTGGTGTTTTGATTGTGGGGGTGGAACTGCGGCTCGTCTTGGGAGCGGGAATGGGAAAATCGGGATTGGGGGGAAGGGAAAACTCCAGGGAATGCTCAGAGTCCCTGCAGGGGCTCCAGGAGAGCTGGAGAGGGGCTGGGGACAAGGGCTGCAGGGACAGGACACAGGGAATGGCTCCCACTGGGCAAGGGGAGCTTGGGCTGGGATCTTGGGCAGGAATTCCTGGCTGGGCTGGAATTCCCAGCTTTGCTGGGGCTGCCCCTGGATCCCTGGCAGTGCCCGAGGCCAGGCTGGACATTGGGGCTTGGATCCACCTGGGACAGCGTGAGGTGTCCCTGCCCATGGAATGGGTGGAATGGGATGATCCTTGAGGTCCTTTCAATCCCAACCCATTCCATGATTCCAGGATTCCCTGCCCGTGCATGGAAGTTAATTGCCAAACTTCCCGCTGCTCAAGCGCTTTCCTGATCCCGGTTTTCCTTGGCCTGATGCTGGGAGTAATTCCAACCTGGAATTCTGAAGTGTGGCATCTCCATCCACACACAACTCCCCCGTTGTGTTCCCATTCCCTGGGCTCAGCCCTGGCAGCTGACGGAGCCAGAAAACTTCCACCTCACACCGGGGCTGAGTTCCCCAAATCTCCATCATCCATCCCAAAACACCCCGGGAATGAGCTGGATTGATTTTCCCCCCCAACGAGGACAATTTTCCAGACAGTGCCTGGTTTTATCCGCTCCAAAGGGAACATTTTCCACACAATCCCGGATTTTGCCAGAGCGGTTGGAAAAGGGGGAGGTGACGCATGGAGAGGGGGATGAGAAGTGGGATCCAGGTCGAGGCGCTTCCATAAAATTTTTTTGGGAGCCGCTGGCAGTGGGATTTGTTGGTTTAACCCCTGCGGACGGGGCCTGCCGTGGGTTCTGCTCATTCCCGGGAACGCGGCTCCAATGGGAGCACTGATCCAATGGGATGCTCCCTAAAAACCACCACTGTGGCCTCCCGGCTCCCAAATCCATGAGTTTTCCAATGGGGAGCCGGAGATTTCCCAGGATTTGAGTGACAGGACTCATTTCAGCCTTGCCCTGAGGCCTGACCCCTTCAGGCTTTCCCAGGATGGCGATTCCCGGTGCTGGAATTTCCCCCCTGGAAAATACCGTCACGGAGAAGACGGCGATGAATTTAAAGGTGGGTGGATAACCTGAAATTCCCGAAATCAGCTTTTTCCATGGATAACCGCGTGTTGTGGGGCAGCTGCAGTCGGAGTTCATCCCAGAAAAGCCCTAACCCCGGGATTGGGGGGTGATTTGCTGGGATCTGCTGGAGACTCCCAAGAAATGATCCATGAAACTGCTCTGGGCTTGTCCCCATCCCAAATCCACTTCCAGAGGAAAACGAGTTTAGTTTGTCCCGCCTGCTTTTCCCATTCCCACCTCGGCATTCCCAAAGAACCAATCCCTGAAATGTGCCGGGTATTTTTATCCCTTATTTTAAAAAAAAAGAGGAAAAGGCTCTGGATGCATCCAGGATTTTATTCCAGCTGGAGCAGCGGCTGAGGTTGGATCGGGCCTGGCTCTTCCCTCAAGGCTGGAACCTTTTCCGTGATACTTCATCTTCCCAAGCTTTCCCAGAAACATGGAATGGTTCAGGGAAGGGACCTGAGAACTCCTCCCATTCCGTGGGATCCATGATCCTTCATCTTCAATCCACCACGGAATTCCGACTTTTGGGAAAGCTTTGGTGGATATTTGGGATTTTTGGGCTGAATCTTGGGAATCGTGGAATGGTTTGGGGTGGAATGGGCCTTAAAGCCCATCCAGAACCTTCCCCTGTCCCAGGTTGCTCCAAGCCTTGTCCTTGGACACTTCCAGGGACGGGGAAATCCAAACCTCCCTGGAAAACAGGACTTTGAAGGGTGGATTTGGGGATCTTTCCCAACTTTTAGGATTCCCTGAGCACTCCTCTTTGGCGTTTGGGATGATTCAGGGAATACTCCCTGGCCCTTGGCTGCCCTGTCCCTGATAGCATTCCTTGGGTTGAACATCAGGAATTTCCATGCTTGGCAAGGTTTTCCATGAAGGAATTCTTCCCGATATCCAATCTAAACCTCTCCTGGTGCTGCTTCCCTTTGCTTTCCCATCTTTTTTTGCTCTTTCCCCACTTTTCCCTCTGCTCATTCCACCTTTTCCACTCGTGGTTTGTATCCAGGCCCCATCCAAGTCCAGCATCCCCGGAAGGGATGGGAATTTCAGCCTCACAGGTCAGGGAAGTGTCAACTCTCCCAAATCCAGCCCTTTTCCATCTCTTTTTTCCCTTCTTCCCAGAACTCATGGGAATGAAATCCATCCATTCTCCCACCTCAGCGTTGGGATCTCCAGGAGGTTTTCCCTGGAAACAGCCTAATTCCACCTTTATGAAAATCATGGAGCCAGGGCACTTTTAACTGGATGGAATTCCTGGGGCCAGTGGAGGAAGGAGAAACCTCTTTATCCCTGTTTTTCCCTTTATCCCTGTTTTTCCCTTTATCTCTGTTTTTTTTTTCCTTTATCCCTGTTTTTTTCCTTTATCCCAGTTTCCCCCTTTATCCCTTTTTTTTTCCTTTATCCCTGTTTTATTCCTTTATCCCTGTTTTTTCCTTTATCCCTGTTTTTTTTCCACCCTTTGGAGCAGACTCCGAAGGTCGTGCTTTCTGTCCCAAGCCGACAAAAGACAAACAGGGTCGGTTGGATATGGAAAACGGGGGAAAAAGAAATCCCAGGATCAGCCAGAGGTTTTACAATAATTCCCCTTTGCCAAGGAAAACAGCGGGAAGAATCATCCATTGGCAAATCCACGGATTTGGAAAACAAAGCCTGGATTCATTGTCTCCCTCTATGGATAACAGGGAACAATTGGGGTGAGTCACTTCCAAAGGGTGGGAATGGCCTTGGAGCTTCCCAGGAGCGACTCCAGAGAGGGACAGGGAGGTCATTGGAGAGGTTTGGAGGTCTCCGTGCTGGAATGCTGGGAAGAGCTCATCCCTCTTTTCACCCCTGGGACTGGGAGAAATCGGAGTCAGGCGCCTCCAAATCATTCCTGGGTTTTTTGTTTTGTTTCGTTTTTTTTTTTTTTTTTGGAATTATGCAATCCCAGGGAAAACAAACAGAACAATGACAGGAGGGCAGGTTGGGTTTCATGTCTGTTTTCCAGTTGTCTCAATAATCCGGGATTGTGGAATTCCATGATTTCCCTTGCAAGGAGAAAACCCTAAAAATGCTCCAAATTCCCGTAGGATGACGGGAATTCCCTTCAAATCCAGCACCGTTTTTTTTTTTAAGGAATACCAGAAATCCCAAATTTTGTGGAGTCCAAGCGCTGGAAATCCCGGAGACACTGAAGACTTCAAGGAATTAATTTATAACTAAATTATTATTAGTTCATTTTAAGCAATTAATTTATTATTAATTAATTTCTAAGTTCTCAATTCGATCCTAAAATATTAACTGGGAGAGGATCACTCCCTCTTTCCTACCTCTCCCACCTCCACCCCGACCAGGAATTTACTCAAAACAGGGATTTGTCCCAAAGATTTAATTTTGGGAGATTCCAGCCTTCCCACAGAACTGGATGGGAGGGAATTGGAGAAGGAAAAAAGCTGGAAAAATGTAAGGGAAGAGAGCTGGGATATCTGGGAGAAGGGAAACTCCTTGTGGGATGAGACTGGAATTCCCAGGCTTGTTGAACCCACCCAGAAGCAGAAAACAGCCGGGAATAAATCCCGGCCAAGAAGGAAAACCAAAAGGGAAATTTGGGATTAAATGGAGAGGAAAGAGCTGTGGATGCATCCCGGATTCTGTTCCAGTGGGAGCAGCAGCTGAGGTCAGGCGGGGCCTTGAACTTCCCTCCAGGCTGGAATTTTTTCCGTGATCCATCACCTTCCCAAGTCGCAGGATCATGGAATCATGGAACGGCTCAGGGAAGGAATTCTAAACTCATCCCATTCCATGGGCAGGGACACCTCCCACTTTTCCAGGATGCTCCAAGGTCATTTCAGCCTGGCCTTGAACACTTCCAGGGATGGGGAGCCACAAGTTCATGGAGAAACCAAATCCCAGATCCCGATGGTTTGGAGCTCCGCCGGTGAGGACAATTTTCCACCCTCTCCTCACCACTGGGAAAACTCCCCTTGGAAAACCTCTGGGCTCCATGGAAAAATCCCAAACGTTCGTGTCCAAGGAGAAGCCAAGGCTGGAGAAGGTCTGGAGCAGGAATTCCGCTCCTGATGTGCCAGCGGGTGGAAGAGACATTCCAGGCTGGCCAATTCCAAGGGTTCTGCTTCCCATTAAAGTGCCGGAGAGCAGCTGGAGCTCTGGAGTCCATTAAATGCCACTTTTTGGGAATGGGCTTGGAATCCAGCCGTTTGTTTTTAAATTCAGGGAGCTGAGAAATGGACGCCGAAAAAGGAATAAAAGCAAGGGAAAAAAACCCCAAAAATATGGATGATGGGATGTGGAATGGAAAAAAACAACATTGCAATATCAAAGATGGATTCCCTGTTCCGACATCCCGAGCATGGAAAAGGCCTTTTAGAAATATCGGCATCTTCAGCACCCGGGGGTCATGGAGAATCATCCACAATTCCAGGACTGGAATGGCCAGAGTTGGTGCAGGGAGAGGTGGTTTTTAATTTCCCTGGAACAGAGTGCCTGGGAATGGGGATGGGGATCATTCTTCCCAAGGTGCCACCAGGGAGACCTCAAAACTTGGAGAAATGGAATGGACAAGAATGGTTCCAATTCCGTAATTTAGGAAGGAATTCTTGGCTGTGAGGTGGGTGGGAGGTGGGGATGGAATTCCCAGAGAAGTTGTGGAAGTCTCATCCCTGGCAGTGTCCAAGGCCAGGTTGGACATTGGGGCTTGGAGCCACCTGGGACAGTGGGAGGTGTCCCTGCCCGTGGAAGGGGTGGGAATGGGATGGGATTTAAGGTTCCAAACCAAACCATTCCAGGATTCTGGAGCCCCTCTGCTCTGGCAAAACTGGGAATGTTCCCCTGGAGAAGGGAAAAATCCAGGGACTCCTCAGAGTCCCTGCAGGGGCTCCAGGAGAGCTGGAG
This sequence comes from Phylloscopus whistleri, assembly GCA_017589585.1. Lineage (NCBI taxonomy): Eukaryota > Metazoa > Chordata > Aves > Passeriformes > Phylloscopidae > Phylloscopus > Phylloscopus whistleri. Next base: position 175,868 of record JADMLD010000825.1, on the reverse strand, counting down.
AGGGGCTGGGGACAAGGGCTGCAGGGACAGGACACAGGGAATGGCTCCCACTGGGCAAGGGGAGCTTGGGCTGGGATCTTGGGCAGGAATTCCTGGCTGGGCTGGAATTCCCAGCTTTGCTGGGGCTGCCCATGGATCCCTGGCAGTGCCCAAGGCCGGGTTGGACACTGGGGCTTGGATCCACCTGGGACGGTGGGAGTTGTCCCTGCCCGTGGATGGGGTGGGAATGGGATGGGATTTAAGGTCCCTTCCCACCCAAACCATTCCAGGATTCAGGAGCCCCTCTCCTCTGGGGCCAGGCTGGGAGAACTGGGAATGTTCCCCTGGAGAAGGGAAAACTCCAGGGAATGCTCAGAGTCCCTGCAGGGGCTCCAGGAGAGCTGGAGAGGGGCTGGGGACAAGGGCTGCAGGGACAGGACACAGGGAATGGCTCCCACTGGGCAAGGGGAGCTTGGGCTGGGATCTTGGGCAGGAATTCCTGGCTGGGCTGGAATTCCCAGCTTGGCTGTGGCTGCCCCTGGATCCCTGGCAGTGCCCAAGGCCAGGTTGGATGGATTTGGATCCACCTGGGACGGTGGGAGTTGTCCCTGCCCATGGATGGGGTCGGATCTATGGGATTTAAGGTCCCTTTCCCACCCAAACCGTTCCAGACTTCCAAGTCAGTGCTCTCCCAGGTGCAGAATTCCAAACCTGGAAGGGGCTCCCAGAGGGAACAGGGGGGATGCGATCCAAGGTGGTTTCCCAGGGATACTTCAGCACCATCCACAGGGAAAACCCAAAGAATCCTAAAATCCCAGACTGTCTTTGATGGGAAGGGGATCTTAAATCCCATTCCATGGGCATGGACACCTTCTCCTATCCCAGACTGCTCCAAGCCTTTTCCAGCCAGGCCTCCTGAGCTCCTGGAAGCCTGGATCCATCAGCTGACGGTGACATCACAACCCCGAGCCGTCGGGACATTCCCGACTCCCAAAAATACCTTCTCCAGGGGCCGGGAAGCAGCAGCAACCCATCCATCCTGTCAGCACGGCCATTCCCGGTTTTTTTTTCTGGCTCTGGGAACACAGGGAGGGTGGGAAGTGTGAGGGAAGAGGAGGGGTGGTGGTGGCACATCTGGATGCACTCGGGGCCGGGGTGGTGGCAGCTGTTCCCTCATCCCGGCCGCTCCGGGTCTGGAATCGATTTTCCAAAGGTTTTTTTTTTTTTTTTCCTGCCTAAAATTGAAGCCCAAAGTCTGCGCTTGGCTCCTTCTCTCCCGGTTTTCCAGCTCAGGGGGTTTTATTCCTTAAAAAACAGAAGTGGTGGGAAAGGAGACAGAGCCGCTCTTCCAGAGGGAGGGAAAGGAGGGAATTCTGTGCTCCTTGGAGCGGGGAAGGGGAGGAATTCCAGCAGGAGATAACCCTGAGCCGGGTTATTCCCAAAGGGATCAAAAAATCCGCCTCTCCCCATCCTGGTTTGAGCTGGAAGCCACTTAGAGTGAGGCTGAGCTCTGGGATTGAGAGGAAATCCAGGATTTTTCCATGGAAAAATGGAAAATCAGCTCCTGCTGATGGAGCCCTGAGCTCCAGGGGGAAAATCCGGGATGGGGTTTGGGAAAATCCGGGATGGGGTTTGTTCAACGTCGGAAATTTGTCCATTTAGATCCCCTGGAATTCCAGGGGGCTCCCTTGGTATAAACACTGGGAAAAGGGAACCCCAAAAGCAGATTTTTGGGAAGGCAGGATGTGATCCAGAGGCGGGAAAGGATCTTTGGTTCCAGGTTCAGGTGGAATGTACAGATTTATGGGAAAAGAGCCGATTTGTGGGATTGTAACCAGGGAGGGACGGGGAAAATTGGGAATGGCTTCCCACTGCTGGCGGGCAGAGCTGGGTGGGGTATTGGGAAGGAATTTTGGGAAGTTTGTCCCCAAAAAAAGCACCAAAGTCCAGTTGGTGTCACGGATTTTCCATATCTACAGGTCAGATTCCCACTGGGAATTCATTCCATGGGTCCTTCTCCAGCCCCTGGAGAGGGATTCACCTCGGTAGGGTTGAGAAGAGTCACCTGGAGCTCATCAGATCCACAGGATCCTGATTTTGGGAGCAGGAGCAGCTCCCTGGTGACGTTTGCACCTCTGGAGGGGTTCTTTCATCCCAGGGGAAAAAAAAAAGTGGGATCATGGAATGGGTCAGGATGGGAAGGACTTAAAAGTTCATCCAGGGACACCTCCCACCATCCCGGGTGGATCCAAGCCCCAATGTCCAGCCTGGCCTTGGGCACTGCCAGGGATCCAGGGGCAGCCACAGCCAAGCTGGGAATTCCAGCCCAGGCAGGAATTCCTGCCCAAGATCCCAGCCCAAGCTCCCCTTGCCCAGTGGGAGCCATTCCCTGTGTCCTGTCCCTGCAGCCCTTGTCCCCAGCCCCTCTCCAGCTCTCCTGGAGCCCCTGCAGGGACTCTGAGCATTCCCTGGATTTTTCCCTTCTCCAGGGGAACATTCCCAGCATTCCCAGCCTTTCCCCCCAGCAGAGCTGCTCCATCCCTCTGATCATCCAGCTCCTAAAAAAACCCCCTGGAGCAGCTCCTGGGCAGCCGCCCTAAATCCTGACCTTTGCTACTAAGATATCGATGAGGAGCCCTGGGAAAAGGTTTGGCCTCTGGAAAAGGTTTTTTGGGAGCGCTGACGGAGCTTGGGATGGATTTGGGATCTTCACATTTCTGCATCGAAGGAAAAAATAACAACCAAAAGCCCCCTCCCAAAATCCCAAATCCCAACAAGAAATTAGCCAGAAATTCTGGAAGTCAAAGGGTTTTCCACCTTTTCCAGCTTTTCCTCCAGGAGTTATGGATCCACATCCCATTCTAGGGCCTGAGAAGGGAATTCCCAACAGCACCCAATCCTCGTTCCTGCACTTCCAAGAGTGGGAATTTCACTGGAAAAATGGAGATTTCATCCCAGAATCACTTTGGAAGGGCAGACAGGAGTCTGGCAATCCTGAGGAAAACTCGGAATCTGCAGGATAAAACCCGCGTGGAACAAAAAGTCATTTTTAGCCGCGGTCGGGCCCCATCTCCTCCTGCCAGATTTGGGATTTAAAAATCAGGGAACTCTTCCTATCCCTGCTCCTCTCTGGAATTCCAATTTAATGTTTTTGTTTGTTTGTTTTTTGGTGGGTTTTTTTTGTTTGTTTTTTGTTTTTTGCTATAACCCCGGCTCTCCCTCCTTTTCCTTCTTTTTTTTTTTTTTGCCCCCGATCCAGCTCCGCTTCTTCCTTGGGAGGAGTTTTTCCCGTCTCTGCTCGGCTTTATGGGATTTCCATGCCCTGACGCGACCCCCGTTAATTCCCAAATAAAAATCCGGCTGAAGACGAAAACCCCTCTGGTTTTTCCATCTTTTTTTTTTTTTTTGTTCTTTCCCCTCTCTTTCCAATCCTTCTGTTTCTGGGCTCGTAATTTTTTACGAGCCCGGCGATTCCGAGCGGTTTCATTTCCCAGCTTCCCTTCATTATTTCCATGTCGGGAATTTTATTGGTGGGGGGACGGTAAACAAATAACATTTGTTTTCCCCTAAAATCCGCATTCCCCTGGTTTTTCCTGGTTATTCCCAGCCTGGCTTCTGTTTTGTCTCTTGTCCCGTGGCCACGTGGAAGGGATGGAGATGTGGGGATGTTTCGGATCCTGGTTTTCTTGGAGAAGGGTTGGGTTTGGAATGAGGTGGGGGAGAAAAAAGGGGTTTTTGGGGGAAAAAGAATGTGTTTTGGGGGATATGTGGTTGATCATTCCTGGAGAAGTTGTGGATGTCTCATCCCCAGAAGTGTCCAAGGCCAGGTTGGATGAGGTTTGGAGCGACCTGGGATGGTGGGAGGTGTCCCTGCCCATGGGTTGGGTGGAGTTGTTGGGATTTAAGGTCCCTTCCCAACCCAAAGCATTCCATGATTTTATGAGGGATACGGAAAATTCTCTCCCAGCAGCTGAACTCCCAAAAGGAAGCGACACGTCCAGGAAATCCCAGAATTCCCATGCCGAGCCGGAGCTGGGTGCACACCCTGGAGCAGGACCTGTCCGTCCCATCCCATTATCCCATTATCCCATCCCATCCCATTATCCCATCCAACCCCATTCCCATTCCCATTCCCATTCCCATCCCATTATCCCATCCCATTCCCATCCCATTCCCATTCCCATTCCCATCCCATTATCCCATCCCATTCCCATTATCCCATCCCATTCCCATTCCCATTATCCCATCCCATCCCATCCCACCCCATTCCCATTCCCATTCCCATTCCCATTCCCATTCCCATTCCCATTCCCATTCCCATCCCATTATCCCATCCCATCATCCCATCATCCCATCATCCCATCATCCCATCATCCCATCATCCCATTATCCCATCCCATGGATCCCATCCCATTACCCCATCCCATCCCATTCCATTCCAATCCCATTCCCATCCCACCCCTTTCCATCTCATCCGATTATCCCATCCCCATTCCCATTCCCATTCCTATTCCCATCCCATTATCCCATCCCATTCCCATCCCATCCCGGGATGAGCAGGGAAGATCTTTCCCATGGGACATTCTCACCATCGTCCAATCCCCAAATCTCCACATCCATCCCCGGGAAGCGGGCAGGGAAAACTCGGGAGCGAGAAACCCTCAGAGCCGTTCCCAACCAGCCGCCCTTGCTCCCTTGTCCAGGAATAAACCCCCGGAGCACAAAAAAGAAAAACCTCTCAGGGACTCGCAGGTGCTCGGAGGCGGCCGAAATTCTCCGGGAATTGCTTCTTTCCCGCAGAAATGGGATAAAAAAAATCCATCCAGGGGCGGGGAAGAGCCCTTGAGAAACACCCACGGAGCGGAGACATCCTGGCCCCGGGCTGGGATGAAAAGTCCTTGATTGGAGGTTCCTTCCCGTTTTCCCCTCTTGATCCGTAGGGAAAGCGGCTCCTCGGAGGCGCTCGTCAATGCCTCGGGAAGAGGGGATGAGCGCAATTAGCTCGGGAATTGTCGGGGAATAAAGGTCGGCTCGTTAGCGCGGGGAATTAATTCCCAAGTGGATTTTTTCTTTTTTTTTTTTTTTTTCTTCCGGGAGGCTCTCCAGGCTCAGCCAGGTGAGGCAGGGGAAGGAGGGAATGGCAGATCCGGAATTGTCCTCTCGGAGCAGCTGCAGGGAGGCGGCACCGGGAGCAGCTGTGGAAGTGCAAAAATATCCCTGTTTTCACAGAATCCCGGGAAGGCTGGGGATGGGGTGGATTTGAAGCTCAGCCAGTTCCACCCAGGGGTGACTTCGACTGTCCCAGGTGGATCCTGATGTCCAGCCCGGCCTTGGGCACTGCCAGGGATCCAGGGGCAGCCCCAGCCAAGCTGGGAATTCCAGCCCAGCCAGGAATTCCTGCCCAAGATCCCAGCCCAAGCTCCCCTTGCCCAGTGGGAGCCATTCCCTGTGTCCTGTCCCTGCAGCCCTTGTCCCCAGCCCCTCTCCAGCTCTCCTGGAGCCCCTGCAGGGACCCTGAGCATTCCCTGGATTTTTCTCTTCTCCAGGGGAACATTCCCAGCTCTCCCAGAGCAAAAGGGTTTCAGAATCCTGGAATGGTTTGGGTGGGAAGGAACCTTAAATCCCATCCCATTCCCATCCCATCCATGTTCAGAGACACCTCCCACTGTCCCAGGTGGATCCAAGCCTTATCCAACCTCAGGTGGTCATTCCCCCGATGGAAATCCAAGGAAAACACAGACACCGCAGTTCCGTGGAAATCCCAGCTCCAAGGTGGGTGTGAGCTCCCCAAAGTGCTGCATCCTTGTCTCACAGGGACCATCCCTGCTCCTGGCAGGAAAAATCCCAAATTCCCAACATCCGCACAAACCTGCCCTGGAATCCTCTGGGATCCTCTGGGATCCGCTGCCAGCAAATCCCAGAGGAGCCGCTCCAGAGCCGGAGTGGCTGCTGGAGTCCAGGACAACATTCCCAGGTAACTCCAAGGTCAGGGTTTTGCTTTACTGACTCTCTGCTCCATCCCAGAAAAACATTTCCTGGAATTTGGAGGGAATTCTGCTCAGCTGTCCCCGTGATCAGTCTTCCTTTAAGACAGCAAGGACATCCATGGAAAATCCAGGAAAAGCGAGGAATGACAGCTTTACTCCCTGCTCCCAATCCCATTTTCCCAGGTGAGGGAAAGGTTGAACTTCCTCTTTGTGGCTGGAAAAATCCCGGGGTGTGGTGGGAACTTGAATTCCACGACTTTGAAACACGGATGGGCCATTCCAAGGGGGAATTCCTCAGGTGTGAGGGAGCAGGAGGTGGAATTTCCCTGCAGGCCGGAGGGAGGTTGGGCCTAGCTTTAGGCCGGGTTTAGATCCTAAAAAAGGAACGCTTGCTCCAGCTGGGAATTCCAGGAGGGAATAAAGCTCCTTCCATTTTTTTCCAGAGGCAGGAGCCGTTACCCGTGAGGACAGAAGGCTCCAAGGATTGGGATGGGATCCAGCTGGATTGGGATGTGGGGTCCAACTGGAAACAACTGGGCAGGGACAGGACACAGGGAATGGCTCCCACTGGGCAAGGGGAGCTTGGGCTGGGATCTTGGGCAGGAATTCCTGGCTGGGCTGGAATTCCCAGCTTGGCTGGGGCTGCCCCTGGATCCCTGGCAGTGCCCAAGGCTTGGTTGGATCCCCTTGGGATCAGGGAATTGTCCCTGCACATCCAATTGGAATCAGAAGCTCTTTAAGGCCCCTTCCCACCTGGACCATTCCATGATTCCGTGCATCCCGAGCTCTGCCTTCGCTTTTCCATCCACCCCGAGCCCTGGGTTATTCCCTCCTTTTCCCAGAAAAGCTCCATGGGGGCGCTGGGCAGAGCATTCCCTCCCAAAATAGCCGGGAGCGGGGCCTGGGCAGCCGCAGAGGTCAGAGGTGCTCCAAGGGAGCAGCTGTTGGGATGGATCCATCCCAGATGGGGAAGGGAAGGGCTCCATCCCAGGAAAATTCCTTTTCCCCTCCCAAAACCGACCTGGCAGAGGAGGATTCGAGAATTCCCGCCGGGTTTTGCTGTTTGTTTGTTTGTTTCAGCTTTTATTCCTTTTTTAATTTTTTTTTTTTTTTAATTAAGTTTCTCCTGATTGCAGAAGCGAATGGCAAAACCTGGAATTCTGGATGGGTCCAGGGAACGGAGTGCTTGGAGAGGTCTTGGAAAAATCCTGTTTGATCTGGGCAGGGAGAAATGTGCTGGATGAGAATGAATTCCATGATTGTGGCAATGGATGGGACTGGGATTTAAAGGGACATGAATGGGATTATTCCCAAGGATGTTGTTCTGAGGGGGATCCCAGGAACTGCAGGAGGGAAAAAATCTTTCACGGAATCGCAGAATTCCAGAATGGTTTGAGTGGGAAAAGAACTTAAATCCCATCCAGTTCCATCCAGGGACAATTCCCACTGTCCCAGGTGGATCCAAATCCATCCAACCCGGCCTTGGGCACTGCCAGGGATCCAGGGGCAGCCACAGCAAAGCTGGGAATTCCAGCCCAGCCAGGAATTCCTGCCCAAGATCCCAGCCCAAGCTCCCCTTGCCCAGTGGGAGCCATTCCCTGTGTCCTGTCCCTGCAGCCCTTGTCCCCAGCCCCTCTCCAGCTCTCCTGGAGCCCCTCAGGCCCTGGAAAAAGCTCCAGGTTTTCCCTGGAATCTTCTGGAAACGCTTTTATCCGATGACCTTTTGTGGAGCGCTTCTCTTGTCCCTGCCTCCCAAAAAAAAGCCCCTTGGAAAACTCCTCATTCCAAGGGCAGGAATCTCCTCAATCCACAGGTTTGGAGATGATCCCGTGGCTGTGGAAGCAGCTCTGGAATGGCTCAATCCCAAAAATCCTCCCCGGAGCTTTCCCTCATTTTCCAGAGGGGGAAAAACCTCCAGCTCCTGTTGGAAAAGGACTGGGATGAAAAAAAAAAAAAAAAGCGGGATACAGGGTTTGGTACTGGGACATTTCCCAGCTCGGACATGGATAAAATTCCCTGGATGGATTCCCAGCACGGAATTCCGTACCCCTCTCTGAGGTGGGGATCACTACCCTGCTTTCCCTGGGAATATTTCCCTGGGATTTCAGGATTCAGGATTTTGGGATTCGCGATTTCCACCGCTCTTGGGGCGCCCGTGGATATTTGGGATATTCCGGGGAGGAACCGGATTTTCCTGACTCTGGAAAAGAATCGGGATGAGCTTTGCCCTCCCCTCCGGAGCAGCCAAGGTGATTTTCCTGGAAAAGAGCTGGGGCAGGGGGAAAAAGGAGGAAAAACCGGGAAAAGCGGGAATTCCTGGCGGCACCAGAGGGAGCTCTTCCATTGCAGATGAGGCTGGGATCGGCCGAATCCTTGATCTCCCATTCCAAGTTTTTCCAGGATCAGATCCCACCTGGAACAGCTGCAGCCCCTTCCCGGTCCCTGTCACCCGAGGCTCCCAAAAAAACCCCGTTATCCCAATATTCCCAGAAAATCCCTCCACCTTCACCCCTTCAACGATCCCCTTTCCGTATTCCCTCTAAAATTTCCACTCCAAGGATATTCCCAGATTTTTGGGGGTTTTTTGCCGGGCTGGGAAAAGGTTCCAAGGCTGATGGGAGAGAAGAATCCTGGAAAATCCCGGAAAAAATAAAATTTCCTCCCGATGGGACAACTGGAGCCGAAAGGATTCCGAGGAGAAATTCCCATTCCCTGCTGAGTTTGGGATGTGGGATCACGGATCCAATATCAGGGAATATTCGGGTCCCTACGGAATGCTGAGTGCTTTTCCAGGGATTCCCTTTCCATTGTGGAGACATCCCATAATTTCCCCTTTCCAAGGGATTAAAGGGAAGGAGGATCTTTCTTTTTCTTTTTTCTTTTTTTTTTCTTTTTCTTTTTTTCTTTTTTTCTTTTTTTCTTTTTTTTTTTTTCTTTTTTTTTCTTTTTTTTTTTTTCCCCAAAAAACCTTGGGAAAAAAAAGGACGGATCATGGGAATCGTGTTCCAGGCAGGGAAGTTTGAACAGCTCCTCCCGACCTGGTCAGAGAATTCCAGCCAGACAGATGCTAAATCCAAGGTTTTTTCCCTCGGAGCGAGTCCCTTCCGGTCGGATATCGCGGAATCCTGATGGGATTTCCGAAGGAAAATCCAGGGACACCAAGCCCGGAGCAGCGGCATTCCCTGCCCCAGGGACCCCGTCCATCCTCCTCCTCTATCTCCACACATTCCCCGGTTTTCCAAGGGCTGGGATTCCCTGCCAGCCACTGGATATTCCACCTGGAGCATGGGGATCCAGTCCGGGCCTCGTTAGGATTTGATAATTCCCGCTGATTGCTTTTCCAGGATCCTGGATCCGGCCCCCAGGGAGCCGAGGGTTCCAGGATCCAACAAATCCTCTGGCCGATTTACCAGCCCCCGAAATTCCTTTGTTTTCCTCCCATCCCCCCTCATTCCCACCGGGATTCAAATTGAAGGATGCTAAAAAATCCAACTTCGTGATTTTGTCACATTCCCAATTTTTTGGGGGGAGGGATGCGGCCACAGATCCTGTCTGTGCAGCAGGAAGCGGGAGCAGGCTGGAAAAATCCGGGAATAAAGCTGGCAGACGGAACAGCAGGGGGAACAAAAAAAAAAAAAAACAGGGATAAAAAAGGAATTTCCACCCCCCTCATCCCAATTTTTCCCGGAGTTTTCCTCCGGTTTTACACCTTGGAGTTGGAGTTGCCAGATGCCTGCAGGCAGCTCGGATTCCAGGGAATCGTTAATTCCAAGGAAAGCTTTTCCCGCCGTTCCAGCTGCCAGTCCCCGTGCTGGCATGCAACCGGAGGGGGGAAATTCGGGAATGCGTCCCTAAATCCGCCCCCCAAAAATCCGTGGATGTGAGGCTTGGGATGTCCCAGAATTCAACCGGCTTGGGGATGAAGGAGAGGAGCAAGGAATTTTCTTCGTTCCCAAATTTTAGGGATGAAAGGGAATCAAGGACAGACAAAAAAAACCACCAAAAACTCAGCTTCTCCCTCTGCCCCAGGATGTCTCGGGAATGGGCAGGAATTCCCTTCCCTGGAAAACCGAGCTGGGAACCCGCCCTTTTGCCTACGTAAGTTGCACTTCCAAGAGAAAATTCCTGGAGAAATCCTGATTCCCAGAGCCCTGGTCAGAGAATTCCAAGCAGGGAGATGCTAAATCCAAGGTTTTTTTTCCTCAGGGTGCCTGGAACATCCCCTGGGCTCTCCAAGGCCTCAATTCCAGGCGGGAAAACTTTGACTTGTGGGAAAAACCCTGGGAAAAGCGGAATCTCCATTAAAATCTGGGGTGAATTTGGGCGGGGAAGTTTCTCCCACCACTTCCAAAAATACCTGGGGTTGGATCCCAACCTTGGGACACTCCACATCCCCTTTTCCCAAGATTTCCCTATTCCTCTCCTCATTTTCGGACTCCCAAACTGAGGAATTCCCGCCTGCCAAAAATTCCCCCGGCCTCTTCCCGCTGTTTTTCCAGGGATGGAGCTGGGATAGCGACGGGTGCTTCCCCACCTCCCTAAACCTCCCACCTTCCCCCAGAAACCACGGAAAACTCCCTAAAAATTCCCTAAAAAAACCCTGCTTGAAAGAGCCCAGATCCCCTCCAAAAGTATTTTTATGGAAAAGGAGTTTTCCCTCTTATTTCCCCGACCGTAAATCCCTGATGTTTTCCAGCTGTTGGGATGGGAGGTGTGGGAGCAGCTGCCCCGGGCAGGTGGTGGCCACTGGGAAGCTCGGCAGCTGCCAGTGTGGGAAGAGCTGGAAGCAATTCCCGGTCCTGCTGGAAGCAATTCCCGGTCCTGATGGAGACGGTTCCTGGTGAAACGGGAAGTTTGGAGCGGGTTTGCTTCCAGAGGCAATTCCTGCACAAATTTCTTTTTGGAAGCTCAGAGGGAGGCAGGAGGTTTTTGGGAGTCGGGAAGGGACAGGAGGGAGTTTTTGGGTTTTTGATGCAAATCAGAGGATTTGAGGAAAGGCTGGGAAGTCTTTTCCAGGCTGGTGGAAGATGGTGGAAGAGACGAGTTGAGGAAGGAGGACAGGACTGGGAATGAGGAAGGGAGAAGGTTGGGCCCACCTGGAGTTTTAGGAGTTTAGAGGAGGGGAAATGTTCCCTCAGGCCGGGAGAACCCAGGAGCTGAATTCCCTGAATCCCATCGTGGCATGGGATGATCCCGTGGTTCCGCTTCTCCTGCACTTCCTGATTCTGAGATTTGGGACCCAGCAGAATCCTGGAATGGTTTGGAAGGGACCTTAAATCCAGTTCCATCCAGGGATATCTCCCACTGTCCCAGGTGGATCCAAGCCCCAGTGTCCAACCCGGCCTTGGGCACTGCCAGGGATCCAGGGGCAGCCCCAGCAAAGCTGGGAATTCCAGCCCAGCCAGGAATTCCTGCCCAAGATCCCAGCCCAAGCTCCCCTTGCCCAGTGGGAGCCATTCCCTGTGTCCTGTCCCTGCAGCCCTTGTCCCCAGCCCCTCTCCAGCTCTCCTGGAGCCCCTGCAGGCCCTGCCAGGGGCTCCCAGCTCTCCCTGGAGCCTTCCCTTCTCCAGGGGAACATTCCCAGCTCTCCCAGCCTGGCTGCAGAGTAGCTCCATGGTCTCCTCTGGATCTGCTCCAGCAGCTCCATGTTCTCCTGAAGTTTGGCCCCAGGGCTGGGGCAGCTCTGCAGGTGGGCTCTCACCTCGGGGGGCACAGGGACACAATTCCCACCTTTCCTTTGGGATCAGCCTGGGCCTGAGGTTGGATCTGGGCTGGGCCATTCCAGCCTCATCCACAACACCCCAAATCCTTCTCTCCCGGGGCTGCTTTCCCATCCCGTCTCACGGCGGAGAGACCTCATCCAACTGGGGGTGGTATTTTCCATCGGGATGAGATTCCATGCACGGAAAAGAGCTCTTCTGGAAAAACGGGCTCCCAGTCACCCCTGGGATTCCATAAAAAATGTTTTGTCCACATTATTCTCTAATCACCAGTATTGTGATTATCTCTGATTCATGGGATGCATTCCCATGGGTTTTCCATGGCTTTTGATCCGAAAATCTTTTAACTCTTCGGAGTTTTCCTTCTATTCCCCCCATATCTTCTCAAGGAGCCAGGGAATACCAGGAGAGAGGGAAAAGCCCTTTTTTTAAAGTTCTCTTTTGGGAATTGCTGCCTGGGACATCATTGAGGGGAATTATACATTCCAATAATTCCGTATTTAAGGTTTTTCCAAGGTTTCCCAAAGCCACAGGTCTGGAGGGAGAGAGCCGGGAAATAATTCCAGGGGCAGTTAAATGCCTCCAGGAAAAAAGAATTCCCGGTTTGGGATTCGGTGGGATTATTTCAGGTGGAGAAGAGAGGTAGGAGGGAAAAGGAAAATCCACAAGTGAAATCCCGTGGGAATTCCAAGGTTAAAAATGGGATCCTCTGGCAGTGGGAAGCCATTCCCACTTTTTCTGTCGCTCCAGAGCCTTGTCCAAAGTCCCTCTCCAACATCTGTCCCACATCAATCCCGCCCACCACCACATCCCATCATTCCAGGAGATGGGATCTCCCCACAAAGTCGTGGAAGCTGCAACTTCCAGAAGGAAACAACGGGAATTCCCACTTTTGGACTTGTCGTCCCACCTCAGCCGCTTGGAACGGCCTTGGAATTCCCCAGCTCGGCTCATTCCCTCCACTCATCCAAGCTCTGTGAAGGAATCCAGGGTGGATTTTTTGGGGAAAAAACCCAGAGGTTCCGTGTGGTTCTTGGACTTTTGGGAAGGATTTGGCTCCTTTGGGAAAGGTTTGGCAGCCTAAACCAGTGGGAATTCCGTGGGAAATTTCACTTCCTGGGTTTATTCCTGCTCAACTCCCGTGCCTGGAAAAACATGGAGAAATCGGAGAGAGTTGGGGGAAGAAACGAAGAAACGAAGAAACAAAGTTTCTTTGGGAAGAAGGATTTCCATGGATCCCGTGGAATCCAGATCCTGGATTTCTGGGATTTTGGTCGGATGGGAGATCCCAGATAAAACTTGGGCGTGATAAAGGTTTAAAACCAGGGAATGTGGAGGGGAAGGTCATTCCAAGCATGGAATAATGAGTTTGGAATGATGGGGAATTCAGGCCATCTGTGAAATCCGCTGGGCTTGGAATGGTTTCCAGGGGGATGGGTTGGGAATGGTTTCCAGTGGGGCAGGAATCCATGGAGAGATGATGGAAGGGATGATCCAGTTTGGATGTGTTTGATCCCTAATTTTTATCGATTTCCCAAACCACTGCTGGGAATCAGTGGGAATTTTATCCTTGAGGTTTCCCAAACCACTGGGAATTCTTTTTTTTTTTTGCCTTTTTTTCCCCCTTTTCCAGGTGGAAAAGTTGGGGATGACTCGGACACGAAGCATTCCAGGTTTTTGGGAAGTCGGGGAACTAAACTCGGGTTTCATCACCACCCACTGGAGGGTGGATAAAAATCCCACAGCAACTCATCCCAATTCCCACCACATTCCAGAGGGAAGCACCTCCTTCCTCACGGTGGGGGAATAATCGGGATGGGAATGGGAAAATCCATTCCTGGAAACCCAGAGATGCCAAGGACTGAATTTTTTGGGATGAGAGAATTTGATCCTGTAGTAGGTGACATCACCTGCGTTTGCATTCCGGGGTTTTTTTTTTTCTGGGAATGCCTTCATGGAATCCGACAGGTGCATCGGATTTGGAACAGATTTTTCCCATTATCTTCTGGGGGAGCTTCGAGTTATCCCGGAGATCCGTCAGAGGTTTCCAGGGAGTTTCTGGATGGAATTATCTGCAGGCTGGGGTCAGTGCCAGCGGCCTCTCCATGAACTTGGAATCCCGGTCTTGGAGCGACAACTGGGAAAAAAATCCACCACGAGCTCTCCCATTTTCCTTCCTGCTTCTTGGGGGATCCGTTTTCTTCTCCCTTCTCCTCATTTTTTTGTGTTTTCTCCATGGCTGGGGAAGAAGTGAAGCTCGGAAATTAAGCAGGAGAGAATCATTGGGAAGAGAGGGAGCTGGAATTCCTCTTTGGAGGCTCTTTTATCTTCTGCGGAGCCGGAGAGGGCTCGAAACAAATCCTGCTGAGGCAATCAGAGGGAATTCCATCATGGAAAAGGTGTTTGGATATTGGAACGGGCTGCCCAGGGAGGTTTGGAGTCTCCATCCCTGGAGGTGTCCAAGGAATTCCTGGATGTGGCGCTCGGTGCCAAGGTGGGCATCGGGCACAGCTCGGACTCCATTATCTTGGAGGGATTTTCCAACTGAAATCTTTCTGGGATTCTGGAATATTTTTTTCCCTGTGAGAGTGGGAGGGGTCTGGGATGGAATTCCCAGAGAAGCTGTGGCTGTCCCTGGATCCCTGGAAGTGTCCAAGGCCAGGCTGGATGGGACTTAGAGCATCCTGGAATACAGGAAGGTGTTCCTCTAGTTGGATCTAGTTGGGATTTAAGGTCCTTTCCAACTCAAACCATTCCAGGATCCTGGAGCCCCTCTGCTCTGGGAGAACTGGGAATGTTCCCCTGGAGAAGGGAAAACTCCAGGGAATGCTCAGAGTCCCTGCAGGGGCTCCAGGAGAACTGGAGAGGGGCTGGGGACAAGGACTGCAGGGACAGGACACAGGGAATGGCTCCCACTGGGCAAGGGGAGCTTGGGCTGGGATCTTGGGAATATCAATTTAATCCCATTTTATATCAGTTTCCTCCCACACTTCTCCAAAATGTTTCAAGGTCTCCTTCTCATTCCCAGAATCTCCTTCCTTGTAGCAACCACAATCCTTGGAAATGAATTCCTCTGATTTCGACCCCATTCCTGGAGATTTCCCATTCCCGGAGATTTCCCATTCCCATTCCGGGTGCATCAAGGGGAGCTTGGGCTGGGATCTTGGGCAGGAATTCCTGGCTGGGCTGGAATTCCCAGCTTGGCTGTGGCTGCCCCTGGATCCCTGGCAGTGCCCAAGGCTGGGTTGGACATTGGAGCTTGGATCCACCTGGGATCAGTGGGAGCTGTCCCTGGATGGAACTGGATGACCTTGGAGGCCCCTTCCCACCCGAACCATTCCATGATTCCATGGATGTTGCTCCATGCACAATCCAACAGCCAGGATAATTTTTTTTTCTCCCAGGGTGGATTCCCTGCTCCTCCTCCACATCCTTCCCGTGATCCTCATCAGGAACAAAACCTCGCTTCACACCAATCCCTCGGGAGCCACAGCTCTGCCAGGAACACCAGATCAGGGACAGCCCATAGGTACTGTTTTTGGAAAGAAAAGCTGGAAAAATTCCCACCTTTTACTCTTGAGTGAATCCCAGAGCAGAATTAAAAATTCCAAACTCAAAAAAAAAAAAAAAAAAAAAAAAATTGTGGATTTATTTCTCCATGTCCTGGCTGGAGTCAGAATTCACCCGGGGGACACCTCCAGGACGATTAATCCCTGGATTTGCCGAGGGCCCTGTGCATCATGGAAAAGACTCCACGGAGAGGTTTACTGGGAGAGGATCCATCTCTTTCCCTGGATGCCAAATTCGCACCTTCCCCGGAGCCGCCACTGAAGTGGCTCCGCTCCTCTTGACAGCCGGGAGCTGGGAAGTGTTTGGAGAGTGAGAAACAGGGAATTCAGGCCCGGAATTCGGCTCCTGGCAGCTGTGGCAACTGCACAGCTCCGTGAGTGCTGTAGACCCAGCCCAAATCTGGTTCCTCAGCCAGGAGGAGGGTCTGGAGACAAGGGCTGCAGGGACGGGACACAGGGAATGGCTTCCCACTGGGCAAGGGGAGCTTGGGCTGGGATCTTGGGCAGGAATTCCTGGCTGGGCTGGAATTCCCAGCTTGGCTGTGGCTGCCCCTGGATCCCTGGCAGTGCCCAAGGCCGGCTTGGATCCACCTGGGATGGTGGGAAATGTCCCTGCCCATGGCAGAGGTCAGAAGGTGATTTCCAACCCAGATCCCTCTGGAATTCCATGACTTGTTGCTCTGGTACCTTCAGGATTGTTCAGACCGGGTACATTCCATGAAAGGTCCACGGACAGCGGCGCTCCAAAAAATACGGAAAAGCAGCAAAAAACGTGGGAAAAACACTCAGGGCAGAGGTGCAGGAACAGGTTAACACCTTTTCCCTGGAAAAAAATAAAATCCCTAAAAATCCCAAAGGAGAACTCCGGGTGCCGTGTGGAGCCCCTGGAGCTGGGACAATGCCCTTTTCTTTCTCTCCGCCCTTTCCCCCTCTGGCTATTCCAGCGGCACATGGAATTCTGCCACCCGTTGAGTCACCGACGCCACCTCCCTGCTCCCTTTCCCAACCTGCCCGGCTCCTTAATGATCCCATAAATCCACAAAGCACTTCCCTGTCATCCCGGGGCTGCGCTGGGAAGGGCTCAGTTCCCTGCCTGAGTGTGCCTGTGGCTCCTGCCAAATTCCAGGGGCAGCCAAAACCGCAGGAAGGCGGCGGCGAGAGGGAATGGGCTGGGAGCACGAGCAGATCCATGGGTTTTGTTGGAGGGTGACGTCCACTGCTGTTTGGAATGATGTCCATTTCTACCCTGGAAAAAGAGGGAATTTCGGGTGTAAAACCCGGGAATTCCATCCCTTGGTTTTCCATAGCTGTTCAGGTTTGGGGTTTGTCCCCTGGAACAGGGAAGGTTCCGCTGGTGCCTCCCTGATTCGCTGCTGGATGGTGAAAGGTCAGGAGAATTCCTGGGTTCAGGAATTTTGCTCTGCTGGGAACAGGTTCAGGGCCTGGAGAAGGTTGGAGGCTCCAGCTGGGTGACAGCTTTGATTGACAGCTGTTCATCCCATTGATCCCAAAGTCTGCCTCTGGATCACTGGAAGTGTCCAAGGCCAGGTTGGACATTGGGGCTTGGAGCCACCTGGGACACTGGGAGGTGTCCTTGAACATGGATGGGCTGGGAATGGGATGGGGCGTTAAGTCCCTTCCAACCCAAAGCATTCCAGGATTCTGGAGCCGCTCTGCTCTGGGAGAGCTGGGAATGTTCCCCTGGAGAAGGGAAAACTCCAGGGAATGCTCAGAGTCCCTGCAGGGGCTCCAGGAGAGCTGGAGAGGGGCTGGGGACAAGGGCTGCAGGGACAGGACACAGGGAATGGCTCCCACTGGGCAAGGGGAGCTTGGGCTGGGATCTTGGGCAGGAATTCCTGGCTGGGCTGGAATTCCCAGCTTTGCTGGGGCTGCCCCTGGATCCCTGGCATTGCCCAAGGCCAGGCTGGACATTGGGGCTTGGATCCATCTGGGATCAGGGAATGGGATGAGCTTTAAGATCTCTTCCCACCTAAACGCTTCCATGACTCCAGGATCCATCCTGATTCCTGGACACCACCCATGGAGGCAGCATCTCCAAGGGACACTTCCAGGCTGTTGTGTGGACCTTTCTTATCCTCCCTGATGGAACGGGGGCTAAAAAAAACCCCTGGAAGTGCTGGATGAAGGCAGGATCAAGATCCCAACCCCTCCTTCCAAACCTTCTGTGCCTCGGAATCCTGGATGCACCTCCGGAAGCAGAGCGGGGCCTTCCCATTCCTTGCACTTTTCCAACTCCTTTTTCACCCCGAAGAGTTTATGGCAGGAACATTTCTTTTTATGGCCTCTTCCATCACCGGATGCGGGAGACGTTGACACATCCAATTATCCCGTGGTTTGGGTGGCCCGGGGACACGGGGGTGGGAGTGGGAACCTTGGAGCAGGGAGAGAAACCACTTCCATCAAAGCTTTCCCGGGATCCTGCCGGCGGCACGTCCCGGCCGCTCCCTGGGGAATGGGAAGGGCGGGAGCCGGGAATGTTCCCAGGTGGCCCCCGTGCTTCATCCCACGTCTCCTCCCGACATTCCCGGGGTTGCTCCGAGACTTTCGGCCGTTCCTCGGCTCTCCCTGTGTTGTTTTCCATGTCTCTGCTCTTCCCTGTTTCTGGCTGGAAACTCTGGAATTGGTGCCAGGGAAGTCTCTTCTCATGGCAGCCTGTGACTGAGCTGGTGCAGCCCTGGGAGATTCCTGCTTTTATCCAGGAGTTTGTCCTGCTCCCTGGCTGGAATCGGGAATAACTCGAGGAATGAAAAGTTTTCCTCTCTCCCCTCCTGCCCTGGGGATTCCCTGCAGATCCCACCTCTCTGCTTGGGATTCCCTTTTCCCGGTGCTTCCCAGCTGCTGGATGTGTCCTTGGCTGGGGTTTGTGGAGTTAATGGTGGGCGTGGAATTATGGAGTGGATTGGGTTGGAAAAACTTCAAGGATCATCCCATTCCCACCCCATCCATGGGCAGGGACACCTTCTGGTGTCCCAGGTGGATCCAAGCCCCAACGTCCAGCCTGGCCTTGGGCACTGCCAGGGATCCAGGGGTGGCCACAGCAAATCTGGGACGAGATCCATTTGGATCTGTGGTGGACAGGGTGCTTCCCACCCAGAAGGAAGGAAGGAAGGAAGGAAGGAAGGAAGGAAGGAAGGAAGGAAGGAAGGAAGGAAGGAAGGAAGGAAGGAAGGAAGGAAGGAAGGAAGGAAGGAAGGAAGGAAGGAAGGAAGGAAGGAAGGAAGGAAGGAAGGAAGGAAGGAAGGTGACCTTGGAGTGCCCAAGGCCAGGTTGGACATTGGGGCTTGGAGCAGCCTGGGACAGTGGGAAGTGTCCCTGCCCACGGATGGGGTGGGAATGGGATGGGATTTAAGGTTTCAAGCCAAACCATTCCAGGATTCTGGAGCCCCTCTGCTCTGGGAATGCTGGGAATGTTCCCCTGGAGAAGGGAAAATTCCAGGGAATGCTCAGAGTCCCTGCAGGGGCTCCAGGAGAGCGGGAGAGGGGCTGGGGACAAGGGCTGCAGGGACAGGACACAGGGAATGGCTCCCACTGGGCAAGGGGAGCTTGGGCTGGGATCTTGGGCAGGAATTCCTGGCTGGGCTGGAATTCCCAGCTTTGCTGGGGCTGCCCCTGGATCCCTGGCAGTGCCCAAGGCCGGGTTGGACACTGGGGCTTGGATCCACCTGGGATGGTGGGAGCTGTCCCTGGGTGGAAGTGGATGTTGTTGAAGGTCCCTTTCCCACCCAAACCATTCCACAATTCCATGATCCTCCAGTGGTTTTGGCAGTAGGGAAAGAAAAGCAATTGTCTTAAAAAAAAAATATGGGAATGGGGAGAATCGGTCGGGACAAAATCCCATTTCATGGGATCCAGATCATCCCGGAGCTCCTGATGCTGTTCCTGGGCTGGGAGGAGCAAGACCTGGAGAAAAGTCTTGTCCTTGGGATTGTCTTATCCATGGAAGCTGGGCAAGGATTGAGATGGTGGCTTCTCCAGAGGTGCGGGATTTGGGAACAGCCCCAGAGCCAGCTCCGGAGGGAGGGATGAGGGGAGCCACACCCAGGAAAATCCCGGAAAGGAGAGGGCCAAGATGGCCCCAAACTGGACGGCAAATCCCAGAATTCCCCCTCCAGCCCTTCTGCCTCCTCCTGCTCCCGGACTGACCTGGAGCAGAAGTTTCCCCTCCCCAAAAAAATCAAGGATTTGCTGACAGGCCCAGCCCGGAGCGTGGATTGAACCCAATCCAGGAGGATTTGTGGCGGCTCCGGGCGGAATTCCAAGCAAACACAAACACATTCCCCAGCGCCGACGTCGTGGATCCATCCCCGAGGAAGAACAAGGAGAGGTTTCTCTTCCCAAACCCTGGGAAACGTCGGGGAAACAACGGAGAGGGAATTGTGGCTTTCCCTTCAAGTTGTTGGGGACACGGAGCTTCCGGTGAAAATGGATTTGTTGAAGTATTTGGGATTTCTTACAAATTTACCTCGGGATGAGTTCATCCCAAGGCGGAGTCGCTGGTGGCCGGACCTTTTCCCAAAGGCCACCTTGGATTTTGGATTTCCGTATCCCAGGAGTGAGGAATGGTCCCAAATCCATGGATAAATATAATTTAAAGCATTAAAAAAAAATAAAAAATCCATGTGTGCAGACCTGTTGATATCCACACATGGCTGCAGCTCCCCAGCAATTCCCAGCTGGAAAAATCAGGGAAAAAACGGGAATTAAGATGCCGTGGATGAGATCTATCTGGAATTGGCCGCTGCACCCAAGGGAAATCTGCAGGTTCCACGTGGCAGATCCCTTCTTGGAAGAGGAACCAAAGAACTTCCACGGATGCTCTTGAGGTCTCCCAGAAAAAAAAAAAAAAGGGAGCTGGGAATAATTAGCGCTTCCAAGAGGGAAAGGGAACGGGGTTGTTCCAAGGAAAAGCAGGAGGAGAAAAAAGGAGCTGGAAGCGGAGTTTTTCCGAGGGGTGGCAATGCTGGAGCTCTGCTATGGAGCTCCCTTCCGAGTGTTTCCCAGGAAAAATTCCCTTGGGAAAGGCCGAGGGTGCGAGTGGAGGTTGAGGAGCAGCACAACCACAATGTGGAGCGGAGTAGGGAAGGTTTTTCCTTTCATTATCCCGGGATCCATCAAATGTTGCCTCCCACAGGGATTTCCTATTCTCTCCGGGGTTTTTAACTCTTGGAATTCTGTTGTTCTCCTGTTTTTTTGGGGTTTTTTTTGATTTTTTTTTCCCATTGGCAACCGCTGCATCTGTGAATCCCGAATATTTTGCGTATGGAGCTCCATTTCCGTCAGATTCTGCACAAAAATCGTCCAAACCCCTCTCCCCAACCGGAATTTGACGTTCCGACTTTCCCCTTATTTTTAGGATCCCCTTATATTTAGGATTTAGGCTCATTCCACATTTTTGTGGGAATTTTTGACTTAGGAATTCCTTAAATATCTCGTTTTCCAGTGGATTTTGGGGTGGAAGGCATTCCCATCTTTTTCAAAACAAATCTCCAAGATGGTCCAAATCCAATGGTGTAAAACCCAAATATTCCCACCACGATGAAATCAAACAGCTCCATGGTATTCCCCAAGGAATATTCCACTATTCCCAACTGGAGGTTTTTTTGGAAATTCCATTTCCCACAAATTCCCTTCAAATTTTCACTCCCAGCTTCCAACTGGGAATTAAAACAGAAGGAATAAACCCTGGCATTTCCCCTGGGAAAGAAACGCTATTTTCCGAGAACTTCTGGGAATATTTTGGGTTGGGATTATAAAAATGAGTGTTCAGCCATAAAAAATGGTGGGAAAGGAATGGATTCCAACCTGGATTTCCAGGAATTTTATTTTTTCCCCCTCTGGATCTTTTTATGGATCTATTTCACCTTCCCAACAATTCCTTCTTTGTTCCAATGGCTGGAAATTTTAATGGAGAGGCTCTGATGGATCTGATCCCAATTATTCTTCAATTAACTGGGGAAAAAACCCGCTCTGATCCCAAAAATGGGAAAGGATTTGGCCAAAAATGGGAAAGGATTTGGCCGGAAAACCAGCCTGGAATTAGATTTCTTGGCAAAGCAGCAGCAGGAAAATCCATATCTGCATTATTTTTGGGATCATGGAATAACCTGGTTAGGAATGGATCCACAAGGATCATTGATCCAGCTCCCAAAGATTCCAGGCCAGGTTTGGATTCGTTTGCAGGTAAAAAACAAAACAAAACAAAACAAAACCAAAAAAAAAAAAAGAAAAAAAAGGAAAAGAGGGATTAATCCCCTGGGAATGTCTTAAAAAATGCATGGTGGGATGTATCCAGGAGCTCTGGAATTGCACTTCCAACCCTCTGGAATTGCATTTCCAGCCCTTGGAATTATCCAAATGGAAAAAACCAATGGATTTAGTTTGGGATTTCAACAAGTGGCTGGAATTTGATGGGATCAGATCTGACTGGTTTTTTTCTGGGAATTAATCATTTTGGGTTTTTTTGGGATGAGCTGGACTGGAGCTGAATCCAGGCTGGATCCAGCATCAAGAGGGATGGAATTCTGTCCATCTTTGGAATTCTTAGGGATTTAATGTTCTCTTATCCTATGGGAATGGCTTAAATTAAATAAAATAATAAAATACAATTAAAATAAAAAATATTAAATTAAATTAAATTAAATTAAGTTGTAGAAATAAAATAAAAAATAAAATAAAATTTAAGTTAATTAAACGATAAAACAATATTTAAAAATAAAAAAAAGTAAAATAAAATAAAATAAAACAAAGTATTAAATCAAATTAAATTAAATTAAATTAAAAATATAAAATGAAATTACAAAAAATAAGATAAAATATAAAATAAAAGAAAACCAAAATAAAAAAGATAAAATAAAACCCCCAAATTTAAATTAAATTAAATCAGATTTTCAATATTAAAAAATTTAAAAAATTTTAAAAGTTAAGATGAAATACATGAAATAAAATAAAATAAAAATTCCCAGTTTACAAATTAGCTTCCATCAACTTCCAGACCCTGGAAAAATGGTTTAATCCATGTTTTTCCAAACAATTCTGCCACATTTAATAGATCTTTGTCCTTTTTTCAGCAGGAAAAGGATGTGGAGCTGATGAGCATCTCCCGAGCTCCGAGGCCGTGTAAACATTCCCTAAAATCGGGAAATTAGGGAAATTCCATCAGCAAGCAGGAAAATTGGGATATGGGAAAGGAAGACGAAGCACGATCCCATGAACCCAAAGGATTTTGGGACAGGGATAAAACAGGAAAAGGAATTCTCAACCAACGGAGAGGAGCGGGAAGCAAAGGACAAATCCCGGGATCTGCCGATTCCTCCTGGATTTTCCACGCTGGAGTCACCCAAACAAAATCCCAGTCCTGAGCTAACGGGGCTCTTTCCTGTCATTCCAGAGGGAAAGGAGAAAGGGAAACCTCGGCTCTCCTCTGGATGTCAGGGCCAGGCCTGAGGGACACAAAATGGATGGACTGGGGAAAGAGAGGGATCATCATTCCCGTGATCCCGCTGTTTTCCCATGGATGGTTTGGAGGGGGAGGTGCCGTTAATGACATCACCCACGGAAGAGATTTGGGATTCCTGGGTCACCCCCCGCCCCCATCCCAGGTCATAGAAAAATCTTGGATTGCCAGGAAAATGTCCCGAGTCGGAGAAAAAAAGGCAAAATTCCTGTTTTGTTTGGAAAGAGGGAAAACAGAGAGCTGGAGTTACCGGAGAGTTCTAGGTCCCAAAAAATCTCCCGGGAGTTTCCTCAAGAAATACAGCCCCAGTTTGGATTTTGGAGGTGGAATTCCTGTCTAGAATTAAATTGATTTAATTTTAATTTAATTAATAATTAATTAATTAATTAATTAAATTTTAATGGAATGAATCACCGCTTTGGTACAACCGGGATCAAAACTCCTTCTCCGTCTGCAGATCCCCAGCTCCGTAAAGGCACCAAGAAGTGAATCCTTTCCAGCCCTTTTCTTGGAATCTGGGATGAAGAAAAGTCCCCTCGGAAGCAGAATTGCCTCAGAAGACTCTTCCAGGAAAAAAGGCGATCCCGGTGGGATCGATAAATGTCGGGAATGTCCGTCGGGAATGTGGCGTCAGTGGCAAAATCTTGATAGTGGGAATTTTGGAGAGGCGACTTAGAAAAGTTGGGAAAGGGGCCAAAAACCACGGAGCACCAGGGTCAGCTTGGGAGCTGCTCTGGAATGGGATGTCCTGGGCAGAATCCAAGGGAAACGGGGACAAATCCCATAAAAGGGAGAGATTAGAAAAGGGGATTTCACATCAAAGGCCTGGATGGGACAGAGAGGGAAAAGAGCGGAATGTCCCTGGATTGCTGTCGGGACCGAGCCTTTCCGAGCAGAGAGGCTGCAAATCCCCCCCAAAAAACCAAATGGGAATTTGGGATGGAAAGTACAGACGGAGCAGCCGGGAGAGGCTCAGCGGGCAGAGTGGGAGAGAGAAAAGTCATGGAGCAAAGGCACGGATATTCCCAGATTTGCTGTGGCTGCCCCTGGATCTCTGGAAGTGCCCAAGGCCAGGTTGGACATTGGGGTTTGGATCCACCTGGGACGGTAGGAGGTGTCCCTGCCCATGGATGGGGTGGGAATGGGATGGGATTTAAGGTCCCTTCCCACTCAAACCATTCCATGATTCCTTGGATTCTTCTGAGATAAGCACTGCCCAGTGTGACCCTGTTTGTTCTCCAAAATCCAATCCCACTTCTAGTGTATAATCCCACTCTCCAAAATCCAATCCCACTCTCCAAAGTCAAATCCCAGACTCCAAAACCCAATCCTGCTCTCCAAAATCCCAATCCCACTCTCCAACGTCCAATCCTGCTCTCCAAAATCCAGTCCCACTCTCCAAAATCCCAATCCCAGTCTCCAGTGTATAATCCCATTCTTCAAAATCCAATTCAAGTCTCCAAAATCCAATCCTGCTCTCCAGAATCCATTCCCACTCTCCAAAATCCCAATCCCACCATCCAATGTATAATCCCAATCTCCAAAATCCAATCCCAGACTCCAAAATCCAATCCCGCTCTCCAAAATCCCATTCCCCCTCTCCAAAATCCCAATCCCCCTCTCCAAAATCTCAATCCCAATGTCCAACCCACTCTCCAAAATCCCAATCCCACCCTCCAATGTATAATACCACTCTCCAAAATCCAATCCTGCTCTCCAAAATCCCAATCCCACTCTCCAAAATCCCAATCCCACTCTCCGGAATTTTTCCCCCCACTGCTTCCCATTTCCCCTTTTCCATTTCTTTCCCTTCCCATGGATTTTTTTTCCCAGATTTATTCCACCCACCCCCTGCTCCGGTGTTTTCCAGCCGTGTTTATCCAGGAGGAACAGCCCCGCCTCTTCCCTGCCCTGCAGCACAAATGAATCACACACTTTGTTCCCGGGAATGCTCCAGGGAGCAGCGGGACATTATTTTGGGAATGTTTTGTCCGTCGGAGCAGCAGGTCCAGCAAACACCCACAGGCTGGAAACCCATCCCGATTTTTGGGGAGGTTTTTTTTTGGGATTGTTGCTTTTTTATCGCTGCTGGAAACAAATGTGGTTGTCATTAATCCCAGGATTTCAGCAGGGATGGCTCTGTTGCATCCCAGAAATTGTGGGAAGAGGCTGGATCGTGGGATGGAAGAGAGACCTTGGCTCCGGGGATTTGTAAGTGGCTCAGCTCCTCAAAGCGCCTTGTTCTCCGTGGATAAAGTCAATTTTGGAATGATGATCCCAGTGGGAATATTTATTCCAGATATTCCCGCCCACCCAAGCTCAGCTTCTCCTCAATCCTTCCAAATTCCAAGAAAACAAAGGGAATACTTCTGATAGGACAGAACCTAGGGAGAAATAATGAAGAATTAATTTGGTTTTTTATCCTCCTGGATTTTGTTCTCTTTTCCCGTTATTTTCATCTTTCCGTTGGCTGTGAAATATCATGGAATTGGAGATTCATGGAATGGTTTGGGAAGGAAAAACTACATCCAGTTCCAGGGGCGGGGACACTTCCCACTATCCCAGGTTGCTCCAAACCCGGCTTTGATGGAAAACCCAAATGTGGGAAAGACCAGAATCCCTGTCCAGGCTTCCTTGGTGTTGATCCATTGGGATCTAATCCCAATCCATTGGGATTTTCCTCATGGGGGGATTGAGATTCCTTTTCTGGTGTTGGTGCAGAGGAATCTGATTTTGGGGATTTTGGAAAACGGCCTGTTCCTGGAGTTCCATGGATGAGAGGGAAGGGAAGGGAAGGGAAGGGAAGGGAAGGGAAGGGAAGGGAAGGGAAGGGAAGGGAAGGGAAGGGAAGGGAAGGGAAGGGAAGGGAAGGGAAGGGAAGGGAAGGGAAGGGAAGGGAAGGGAAGGGAAGGGGCATCTTCACCTATCCCAGGTGATCCAACCTGGATTGGATTGGGACATCCAAGCCCCGATGTCCAACCCGGCCTTGGGCACTGCCAGGGATCCAGGAGCAGCCCCAGCAAAGCTGGGAATTCCAGCCCAGCCAGGAATTCCTGCCCAAGATCCCAGCCCAAGCTCCCCTTGCCCAGTGGGAGCCATTCCCTGTGTCCTGTCCCTGCAGCCCTTGTCCCCAGCCCCTCTCCGCAGTTTCTCCCAGATGTCCCAGAAAAACAGCCTGGACAGGATTCCCACCCTACCAAGAAACACATTCCATCTGAGGGCTTCCCACCAGATCCTGATCCTGATCCTGATCCTGATCCTGATCCTGATCCAAGTCCACATCCTGATTCAGATCCAGATCTCGATCCCAGTCCAGATCCTGATACCGATCCATGCTCGCTCTTACTAATACATATATAATATTAATACGATATGAGCTGAATCCCAAATTTCTGGGGAAAAGGGGTGATTTAATGGGATTACAGTTCAGTAAACAGCCGGAAAAAAAAACTGGGGAGATGTACTCTTCCATTGTGTTTTTCCTTGGATTTGGAGTCAAAGCAGAACCTGGGTGGTGTTTGTTTGACCTCCCCAATCCGAAGGTTTTCATTCCCTGTGAATCAGCTTCCAGCTGTTCCGAGAATTCCCGGGAGGGAAGAGGCTTCATCTGTGGGTGGGTTTTTTTTTTGGGGGGAATGAGTTTCTTATTTTGTTTGTTTGTCTTTTCCAGGGTTTTTGGCACATGGAGTGTCCGGGATGTCCCAAAGTGGAAGGAGTTGGGGTGGAAGGAAAATGTGGAGCAGGAAGAGTTTAGCACAACTTTTCCAAACCTGGAATGAGGTTCAGGATGGGTTCACTCCATGTTATCCTCAGGTGGCTCCTTTCCAGCTTGGAATATTCTGGGATTTTGGGAATAAAACCCTTTCAGTTCCTCTGGACACAGAAGGGCTTGGACCTGGATTCCGAAGGAATGGGGGATTGTGCTTTCCACCTGGAATTTCCCAGTCCTTGGAAGCTGCTCATAAAAAGCTCCCATAAAAAAGGGAGACGCTCAAGACACCAAAATTCAGGAATTCCTTAAATAAAACTGGGAAAAAAAAGGAGTTAAAGATGAGGAAAATCCCTTTTTTCCTGACCACCAAGAGTCCCAAAGTGGGGAGAATTAATGTCTGGAGATGCTTTAATGGGAATTTTAAGGAGGAATTGCTACCGAGTGGAAAAAAATCCGTTGGCCATGGAGAGAGGTCCCTGTTTGCCAATTCCGATGAGTCATTCCCGAGCCAGGAATAATCGGACAAAAGGGGCCAAAACCGGCCGTGTCCTGACAAGGATTCCTCAGGGAATGGAGTTAAATCCTTGATGGGAGTTAAATCCTCTCTTCCTGGAAAGCTGAAACTGGAAAGGTCAGGAGCGAATTCCAAAGGGATTCTGACAAAATGTTGGATTTGAAATCTTTCGGGTTCAGCAGGGGGAAAAAAAAAAAAAAAGGCAGGAAAAAATATATTAAAAAAATGGAATTCGTTTCATCCAAGAGCTCCAATTCATCATGGGGGATCCCTGGAGATCCTAAGGAACAGGGGGAGTTTGGGAACACCGGGAATTGTGGCTCCCGAGGGAATGGGAATGAATTAGCCTCACTTTTTTTTGGGAGACTGGATCCCTCCATCATTCCCAGCTCCCTGGAGAAGGAGCAGTTTTAGTGGGCAGGGAATCTTGGAGAGGTTTGGGGAAAAAGGGATGGAAAGATCCCATTCCAAACCCTGCCAGACTCCAGGGGACCTGGGAGGTTTCTCCCAGGAATCTGGAGGGATGGAGATGAATCCACTCTTGGGTCATCCCGATCTCCCAGGATTCCTGGGGGATCCAATCCCAGAGCCATGGGAGAACGGGATCCCACATCTCCAAGAGGAGTTGGTCCATGTCCATCCCTGCCTCAGTTTCCCTCCCCCTTCCTGAGCAGTCTTCCACAGTTTCCTTTGGAACGGGTCATGGCCCTGCTTGGCAAAGTGGGATAAACTGGGATTCGCTCCCGAATTTTTCCCAGGTCTCTTCGGATTCCACAGGAACTAAGGAACCATCAAGGAATCCACAGGACCAGCGACTCCTTCACTGATGGGTGACAAAAAAATCCCTCGGAGAGCCGTGGCTGGTGGATGTCCTGGAATTCCTCAGCGCTGTTATTCCTAAAAAACATCCAATGATTGGCGGTGATGGAAAACGGATCCATCGGGGTCCAGGAGGTGAAGGGAGCCAAGGGGCTCCTCTTGGGATCAATGGATTTAAACGGAAAGGAAGTGGGGATAGATGGGAATTTGGGCAGGAATTCCTGGCTGGGCTGGAATTCCCAGCTTTGCTGGGGCTGCCCCTGGATCCCTAGCAGTGTCCAAGGCCGGGTTGGACATTGGGGCTTGGATCCACCTGGGATGGTGGGAGGTATCCCTGCCCATGGATGGGGTGGAATGGGACGAACCTTAAGGTCTCTTCAATCCCAACCCATTCCATGAAGATTAAAAGTGCTGGAGAGGTCACAGGAGAAGCCGGATCCACAGGGATGTCCTGGCTGGATTGGAGGTGCTTTTCCCAGACGGATACTCATGAGATCCTCCATTTTAGAGGAAAATCCTGGGAGAAGTTCAGGCCCTGCTGGATCATCCTGGGCCTGGTGGTGGCTGAACCAAGAATTCCCTTTTCTCACAGTAAAACTGGAAATTTCCCTTTTATTTTCCAGACTCTCAGCACCTGGATCCACATCTCAAGCACCCGAAATTCCAAAATCCCTAAAAAAAAAACCAAACAAACCCAAAAATCCCCAGATCATTTCAAAGGCTTGGATGGAACAATTTCCTATTTTTTTAAGGATTTCTTTTCCAGCATTTACGAAATCTTTTCCTTTCCTCGCCGTTTGCGTCCAAACCACATCCCAGACACTCCAACCCCATCCTGAAAAAAATTAAAAATAAAATAAAATAGAATTCCGTGTCTTCCTTTGATTCCTGGGGAAGCATCTGGCCTGCAGGAACACGGACAGGCTGCGAAATTCCCTTGGAGTGCCGCAGCGTTTTATGGATTGCCCGGACAATGGGAAGCAGGAGGTTTTCGACACCTCGTAAATCCCGAATCCCGTGGGGCCGCCTGGCGCTGACACCTTCGGAGCTGGGAAAAGGGGGAATTTCAATCACGGGATTGATGGCACGACACAGCCGCGGGAATCTGAGTCCCGGGATGATCCCGTGGCCTGGGCAGCAGGAAAGGCGGGAATTCTGTTCCTGTGTCCCCCTCAGCTGCAAGGATCCTGCTGTTCCCTGGATCAGGGGTTGGCACAGATCCTGATTTTCCATGGATCAGGGATGGGCACAGATCCTGCCATTCCATGGATCAGGGATGGGCACAGATCCTGCCATTCCTTGGATCAGGGATGGGCATGGATTCTGATTTTCCATGGATCAGGGATGGACACAGATCCTGCCGTTCCATGGATCACGGATGAGCACAGATCCTGCTGTTCCCTGGATCAGGGATGGGCACAGATCCCGCTCTTCTCCCGTGGATCCCACACCTGCCCACCCCCCTGTTCCCTGCCATCCCGGGATTTTCCCCATCCCGTTCCCAGACCGGCCAATTAAACACAAAACTCCACTTTTCCCCTTCCTTTCCCGCCCTCACACCCGGCCTGGCACAGGACGGGATTTTCCCGCCCACTTCCCGCCCTTCCCTTTCCCAAGGCCTTTCCAGGCCCTCATCCCGCCCGGCCTGGGCCATCCCCAGGGCTCCCCGGGCCTTTGCCTGTTCCCCATTAAATCCCAGCCCCGGCTGCCTCGTTAGGGAATCAGGGCTGGAATGACTTAAATCCATGGAGCGCCTCCATCCCACAGCCCTGCCTGCAGGATCCCCAGGAAAAGCGGGAATTCTGCCCCACTCAGGTGAGACCCCACCTGCAGAGGTGCTCCAGTTCTCAGATCCCAACTTCAGGAGGAAGTTGGGAGCTGCTGGAGCAAATCCAGAGGCGACGATGGAGTTGCTCCAGGGCTGGAGCCCCTCTGGAGCCAGGCTGGGAATGTTGGGGATGTTCCCCTGGAGAAGGGAAAAATCCAGGGAATGCTCAGAGTCCCTGCAGGGGCTCCAGGAGAGCTGGAGAGGAGCTGGGGACAAGGGCTGCAGGGACAGGACACAGGGAATGGCTCCCACTGGGCAAGGGGAGCTTGGGCTGGGATCTTGGGCAGGAATTCCTGGCTGGGCTGGAATTCCCAGCTTTGCTGGGGCTGCCCCTGGATCCCTGGCAGTGCCCAAGGCCAGGCTGGATCCACCTGGGAAAGTGGGAGATGTCCCTGCCCACGGAATGGGATTGGAATGGGACGATCCTTGAGGTCCCTTCAATCCCACCCCATTCCATGATTCCAAGATGACGTCACGGACACCATTCCTGATCCCTGGAGCCTCTTCCTTGGGAACAGCAGATTTTTTATCTCAGCAGAGCTCCTGCTTCCTTCGGTTTTCCACGTGGGACAGGCAGATCCATGGCTTAGCATGCCTTTCCAGGGATCCCGGTGTTCCCATGGGCTCTGCCCCAATTCCTCACATTCCCAGCCGTGGTTGACGCCATGGACCTCTGGAATGTCTGCTTGGGATCGCCACATTCCCAAAGGGAATCACCGAGCCAATCCAAGGCTTTGTGACAGGTAAATCCAGGGATTCAGGGAGTGCTCCCAATTTTAGCCACATCCTTGGAGTGTCAGGGTCTGAAATCCAGTGGGGTCTGGTGTATCTGGGCGGGAAAAATTCCCGCTTTTCCTGGGGATCCTGCAGGCAGGGCTGTGGGACTGAGGCGCTCCATGGATTTAAGTCATTCCAGCCCTGATTCCCTAACGAGGCAGCCGGGGCTGGGATTTAATGGGGAACAGGCAAAGGCCCGGGGAGCCCTGGGGATGGCCCAGGCCGGGCGGGATGAGGGCCTGGAAAGGCCTTGGGAAAGGGAAGGGCGGGATGTGGGCGGGAAAATCCCGTCCTGTGCCAGGCCGGGTGTGAGGGCGGGAAAGGAAGGGGAAAAGTGGAGTTTTGTGTTTAATTGGCCAGTCTGGGAACGGGATGGGGAAAATCCCGGGATGGCAGGGAACGGGGGGTGGGCAGGTGTGGGATCCACGGGAGAGGAGCGGGATCTGTGCCTGTTCCTGATCCAGGGAACAGCGGGATCTGTGCCCATCCCTGATCCAGGGAACAGCAGGATCCGTGCCAATCCCTGATCCATGGAAAATCAGGATCCATGCACATCCCTGATCCGTGGAACAGCAGGATCTGTGCCCATCCCTGATCCAGAGAAAATCAGGATCTGCGCCCATCCCTGATCCAGGAAAATCAGGATCTGCGCCCATCCCTGATCCAGGGAAAATCAGGATCTGCGCCCATCCCTGATCCAGGGAACAGCAGGATCCCTGCACATCCCTGATCCATGGGAGATCAGCAGGAATATTGGATGTGAGGAGTTAAACATCCCCAGGGATTCCTTCCTGGAATGTTCTGATTCGGATCAAGAAATCCCAGCCCTGATGTCAATCCCCAGTCCTGCTGCTTTACCAGCTGTTTCCCGGGATTTTCCCAGTTTTTCAGCCATCCTTCCCTGTTTTCCCGCAGGTGGGAGCTGCAGTCTCCCCTTTCCCACCCTTCCCATTCCCATCAGCATTCCAAGACCTCCCTGGGACCGCAGGGATTTAACAAAACCCGTTCATTTCCACATGGGAATATTCCCCCTCCAATTTCCCTGCTCCCATCCCACTCCTGGGCCGCCACATTCCCAGAATTTCGGGACACCTCGCTTCCCAGGCATTCAGGAATCTGGGTTCCCGTGTGGGTAAAAAAAAAGAAATTTTGGGGCTTTCCCAATCTTCCTGGTGGGAATTCCAGCTGGATCCCAGCTCCTCTCCCAAGCTGCATTCAGGGGGGCAAACAGCTGCTTTCCAGGGATTCACAGCCGGCCTGGGAACGGTTATCCCGGAAAATCCGATGGAAGGAAAGGATTAACACTTGGGAGGATCTCACGGCAGCCAGAGGAAAATCCGAGCTGGAAGAGGGAACAGCGACCCTGGAGTCTGGGAGAAAGGAGGGAATTCCGGCTCATCCTGCCCTGGTTTTGGTGATGGAAAAAGCTCTTTGGGATTGATGGAGTTTTTTGGGAATGCCAAGGAGACCAGTTCCTACATCTGTGGGATTGCTCCGGCTTTCCCGGTAGCCGGCTCCTCGTAAAGCAAAAAAGAAAATTCCAGGAATCTTCCCCAGAATTTTCTTGCTTTCCCCATTGTGTCCCGAAATCCCACCCCACCCGGAGGGCTGTTAATTCCCAAATCCCAGGAAAATCCATGTTTGGCATCAAATTCCTGCCCTCCAAGGAAAAAGCAGCCCCCAGGATCCAGACAGGAGAGAACCCCGGTAAAATTCCAATCCCGGGGGTCGCCGCCATGGGATTGGTGGGAAGAACACATGGAATTCCCAGGACTTTTTCCAGGAATCTCATGGAGACCAAAACACGCCTGGAGGCTGGAATTTTTTTCCCTGGGAAGAGCAGTTCCCAGTCTGCTCCCATCCCCTCACCTTCACGTTCCAAAGGGATGAAGGGATGGGAGCCAGAATGTTCCTGGAGAGCTGGGAGAGCTCCCAGGGGCTGCTCTGCTCCTGCTCTGCTGGAAGGGAGAGGGAACGAAGGAATTCCTGGCTGGAAGCGGGGAAAGGCCCTGGCACAGGTATTCCCAGAGAATCTGTGGGTTCCTCATCCCTGGCAGTGCCCAAGGCCAGGTTGGACGTTGGGGCTTGGATCCACCTGGGACAGTGGGAGGTGTCTCTGAACATGGATGGGGTGGGAGTGGGATGGGATTTAAGGTCTTTTCCAAACCATTCCAGGATTCTGGAGCCCCTCTGCTCTGCAGCGAGAGCTGGGAATGTTCCCCTGGAGAAGGGAAAACTCCAGGGAATGCTCAGAGTCCCTGCAGGGGCTCCAGGAGAGCTGGAGAGGGGCTGGGGACAAGGGCTGCAGGGACAGGACACAGGGAATGGCTCCCACTGGGCAAGGGGAGCTTGGGCTGGGATCTTGGGCAGGAATTCCTGGCTGGGCTGGAATTCCCAGCTTGGCTGGGGCTGCCCCTGGATCCCTGGCAGTGCCCAAGGCCAGGCTGGATGGATTTGGATCCACCTGGGATGGTGGGAGCTGTCCCTGGAACTGGGATGCCATCCCTGCTCATGCCAATGGAAAAAAATCCGTTTTCCCTCTGTTTGCTGAGCCATAAAATCCGGGTCCAATCTTGGCACCTGTGCTGCTCCCAGCACCTCCAGGGATTTCAGGCTCCTTCCTGCTCCGGAGGTTCCCAGGCCTGTCCTTGGAGCAGTTGGAGCGTGACAGGAAGCAGGAGCGGCTCCGGGGTTTTTCTCTCCCGTTCCTTGGCAGATGGATCCCCAAAAAAACCGATTCTGGTGAGTTGAGATTCCCAGCTTTTCAAGGCAAAAGAATTCCAGCTCCGGCTGTCCTTGGAAAACTCTGCCAAGGAAGGAAAAGGGACAGGGCGTGTCCGGAAGTGACTCTGTGCTCTGCTTTTCCCTTGGAAGGCAGGGAATGAGCCAGGGAATGGATTTTGGGATAACATGGATCTTGGAAAGGCAGGAGAGGCACCGGCGTGGCTTTTCATCCTCTTTTCCAGGGATTTACCTCCTCCTTTCCATGGATTTCCCTCCTCCTTTTCCTTCCTCCTTTCCATGGATTTCCTTCCTCCTTTCCATGGTTTTCCCTTCTTTTCCCTTTTCCTTCCCATGGATTTCCCTTCTCTTTTCCATGGTTTTCCTGTCTCCTTTCCATGGCTTTTCCTCCTCCTTTTCCCTTCTCCTTTCCATGGATTTCCCATCTCCTTTCCATGGTTGTCCCTTCTCCTTTTCCTTTCTCTTTTCCATGGATTTCCCTCTTTCTATCCATGATTTTCCCTCCTCTTTTCCATGGATTTCCCTCCTCCTTTTCCTTTCTCCTTTCCACGGATTTCCCATCTCCTTTCCATGATTTTCCCATCTCCTTTCCATGGTTTTCCATCCCCCTTTTCCCTCCTCATTTCCATTGTTTTCCCTTCTCTTTTCCATGCATTTCCCTCCTCCTTTTCCCTTCTTCTTTCCATGATTTTTCCTCCTCCTTTCCATGGATTTCCCATCTCCTTTCTGTGGTTTTCTCTCCTCCTTTTCCCTTCTCTTTTCCATGGATTTCCCTCTTCCTATCCTTGATTTTTCCTCCTCTTTTCAATGGATTTCCCTCCTCTTTTCCATGGATTTCCCTCCTCATTCCCGTGGTTTTCCCTCACACCTTTTAACAACACAAACCCGGGGTTTTAATGATAAATGCAATTTTTATCACTACAAACCGGATTCTCAGGGATCACCCCTGGGCTGTATCACGACAAACCCAGTTTCAAATGATAAAACCTGATTTCAAATGATAAAACCTGGTTTTTATCATGATAAACACTGCTTTTTATCGTGATAAACCCTGCTTTTTATCGTGATAAACCTGGATTTTAATGTTAAGCCCTGCTTTTAATAAAGGCAAACCCGGTTTCAAATGATAAAACCTGGTTTTAATCCTGAGACACCCTGGGTTTTATCGTGATAAACCCTGCTTTTTATCGTGATAAACCTGGATTTTAATGTTAAGCCCTGCTTTTAATAAAGGCAAACCCGTTTTTTAACGCTAAACCCCGTGTTTTAGTGATACAAACCCCGTTTTTTAATGACATAAACCTGAATTTTTTATCGTGATAAGCCTGGTTTTAAACAATAAAACCTGGCTGCTATTACAATAAACCTGGTTTTTGAGGATGAACCTGGTTTTTAATGGTGAACTCCGTGTTTCGGTGATATAAACGTGGTTTTTAATGATATAAATCTGGTTTTTAATGACATAAACCTGGATTTCAATGATATAAACCTGGTTTTAAGGATAACACCGGGTTTTTATCACGACAAACCTGATTTTAAATAATAAAATCTGGTTTTAATATTGATAAACCCTGGGTTTTATAATGACAAAACGAGACTTACAACATTAAACCTGGTTTTTGAGGATGAACCTGGTTTTTTATGGTAAACTCCGTGTTTCGGTGATATAAACCTGGTTTTTAATGATATAAACCTGGATTTTAATGATATAAATCTGGTTTTTAATGACATAAACCTGGATTTCAACAATACAAACCTGGATTTTAATGATATAAACCAGATTTTAATGATATAAACCTGTTTTAATGACATTAACCTGTTTTTTAATGACATAAACCTGGTTTTAAGGATAACACCGCAGGTTTTTATCACGACAAACCTGATTTTAAATGATAAAATCTGGTTTCGATCACGATAAACCCTGGTCATTCCTCCTCTCCAGCTGCGCTCAACCTCCAGCTGGGATTGAAGGAACAAGAATCCCCGAATCCCAGGAATTTTGGGGTTGGAAAAGTCCTCCAGGATCGTCAAATCCAAAGGGTTTTTCCCACTTCCAGGGATTTGAACCCCGCAGGGAATCCCGGAAGGAATCCCAGGAGTGGTCGGATGTGCCCGATGATTAAGAGGGGTAATTAACAAGGTAATTAATTAACCCCAAGGATTCCCGGCTGCTGGGGAAAGTGGGAATGTGTGGGAAAAACCAACAGGGAAAACAGCCAAGGGAAAGGGCGGATTGAACCCAGCTCCACTCGGGACTAAATCTGGTTCAGCCCCGAAAACTCCGGTTTTACCTTAATTAAATCCCAAATTTAATTCCCGTCATCCTCTGCCCTCAAAGGTCTGGAAAAATCCTGGAATTTTCTTGCCAGGCTCTGCCGTCCCCTCCCGGCTCCTGTTCCATGAAATGCTGGAATTCCAGAGGGTGTTGGATGCTGGAATTCCTCCCATCGTGGGTCTCCAGGTTCCGTTCGCTGCCTCTGGAATTTTTCTCTGGAATTTGCCTCTGGAATTTTCCTCTGGAATCTCCCAGCCGAGGCTGCGCTTGGCAGGTGGATTTTCCATGGGATTCCCATCCCACTTTCCAGCCAGGATTGGGATTTTCTCCCCTGCCAGTGCCGGAGCGGAGGGAAACTCATGGGAAAGGGAAAATCGTGGAGATGGAAAGGAATGGGATGAGGAAGGAAAAAGGCATCCCAAAAAATTCCCTCCGTGTGGTTTTCTGGGAATCACAGTGCATCAGGGGCTGGAAAAGAGGGAAAAGAGGGATTGTGGTCCTTGGGTGTCCGGCACAAACATCGGGAGGAGTTAAAGAAGAGCAGGGAAAATTGGGAGGAGTGGGAATGAGCTGGAACAGAGCCTGGGGATTCCTTGGAATATCTCTTGGGATAAGGAGTTGGTGTCCAGGTGCTCCGGGATCCCGGGAAATGGGAAACGGAAGGAAATGAGAGCTCCCCCACTTTCCTCACCCTGACGAATTGGTTCAGATTTCCAGGGGAGGCTGTGGACTCCCTGTTCCCAGAAGTGTTTTGGAAATGGAATTCCATGGAATCATGGAATGGTTTGGGTGGGAAGAGACCTTAAATCCCATCCCATTCCAACCCAGGGGCACCTCCCACCATCCCAGGTGGATCCAACCTGGCCTTGGGCACTGCCAGGGATCCAGGGGCAGCCCCAGCCAAGCTGGGAATTCCAGCCCAGCCAGGAATTCCTGCCCAAGATCCCAGCCCAAGCTCCCCTTGCCCAGTGGGAGCCATTCCCTGTGTCCTGTCCCTGCAGCCCTTGTCCCCAGCCCCTCTCCAGCTCTCCTGGAGCCCCTGCAGGGACTCTGAGCATTCCCTGGATTTTTCCCTTCTCCAGGGGAACATTCCCAGCTCTGCCAGCCTGGCTCCAGAGCAGAGGGGCTCCAGAATCCTGGAATGGTTTGGGTTGGGAGTGACCCTAAATCCCATCCCATTCCCACCCCATCCATGTTCAGGGACACCTCCTGCTCTCCCAGGATTCTCCAGCCCATCCATGGGCACTTCCCAGGATGGAGACTCCACGATTTCCCCGGCTAACAAACACTGACCCAACCAGGATAATCCAAAATCCCACAGATCCGCCAACTCCCACCTTTCCCGACAAAGTTTGGGAAAGAAAACCAAGAATCCTTCAAAGTTCTCCCGCTCGGAGCTGCCTCGGAGTCGTTTTCCCTGAATTTCCCTGAATTTCAATGCGGAGCGGCCGCCGCCGTAAATCCCAGCCCGGAGTGGCAGGGCCGTAAAACATTCCGACGGAACGCCGTCCCAGAAATCCGATTTATCCCGATGATTTGTGGGGCCTGACGGCACCCGGCCTTGGGAGCGCAGTAAAAATTCCGGGGGGTGCCGGGATTTACGGCTCTCTCCGCTGCCGGGGGTCGTTAATAATGTTCCGGGAGGCTGGAGCGGAATATTCCGGGGGCAGGGATGAAATTCCAGGGACGCGGAGCTTGGAAAGGGCAGGGATGGGGAGTTCCGTAGTTCTGGGTAGAGCAAAGGGAGCTTGGGAAAATTCCCGGGAAGAGATTAAAGTTCCCCATTTTTTTTTTTTTTTTAGGAAGCTCCCAGGATCTAAAGAGTCACTCAGCGTGGTTGAATTTTTGGGAATTTGTTTTTTTCCTGGAGTTTTTCATCTTTGGAAGTCAGGAATGAGAAATGGGATTTGAATATTCCCTGAGGAGATGGAGGGCAGGAATGGATGGGATCTTGGGCAGGAATTCCTGGCTGGGCTGGAATTCCCAGCTTTGCTGCGGCTGACCCTGGATCCCTGGGAATGCCCAAGTCCAGGCTGGATCCACCTGGGATGGAGGGAGCTGTCCCGGGGTTGGAATGGGATGAGCTTTCCCATCCAAACCAGTGATTCCATTGAAATCATTGTTGTTGTCGTTATTAATTAATGTATTAATTAATATATCAATTAATATAACTCTGTATTAGTTTATATAATAAGAATCATAATGATAATTTTAATAATGATAATTATAATAGTAATAATAATAATAAATGTGCAATTCTGGGAATTTTTTCAGCATGGAATCTCCCCGCCTTCCAAGCAGGCAGTGCCAGTCACTCCAAGCACCTTCCTGACATTCCAGAGAGGAAAAAGAAAGGAAAAAGATGGAAAAGGGAAAGGGAAAGGGAAAGGGAAAGGGAAAGGGAAAGGGAAAGGGAAAAGGAAAAGGAAAAGGAAAAGGAAAAGGAAAAGGAAAAGGAAAAGGAAAAGGAAAAGGAAAAGGAAAAGGAAAAGGAAAAGGAAAGGAAAGGAAAGGGAAAGGGAAAGGGAAAGGGAAAGGGAAAGGGAAAGGGAAAGGGAAAGGGAAAGGGAAAGGGAAAGGGAAAGGGAAAGGAAGCTGGAAGTGTTTTCCCGCCTCCCCTGCAAAGGGAATGGGCCGAACACTTCCCAGGCTTTGGGAATTTGTGGATCTGGGAACACCCCCAGGGGCTGAGTGGGACAAATCCACTCCAGAGGGATCTGGGAGCAGCTCCTGCCTAAATCGGGAGCAGGAGGAGGATCCATGGAAATTCCAACTCCCTCCCGGGTATTTCCCAGATCCAAAGCCTGTCCCGGCATTCGGGAGCAGAGCCACTCCCTACTGCTCCGAATTTATG
Source organism: Phylloscopus whistleri (assembly GCA_017589585.1). Classification (NCBI taxonomy): domain Eukaryota; kingdom Metazoa; phylum Chordata; class Aves; order Passeriformes; family Phylloscopidae; genus Phylloscopus; species Phylloscopus whistleri. The sequence continues at coordinate 137,618 of JADMLD010000825.1, read as the reverse complement.
GCTCCGGGCTGATCCCGGAATTCCTGGAAGGAGGGGTTGGGATGATTCATTCCCAGGAAGCAGCGCTGAGAGCTTTGATCCCGTTACAGGTGGGAAGTGTCCGAGGCCATTGTTTTCCCAAGGATTACAGCTCTCCTCAAAAAACATTCTGAGCGTTTTCTGTGGGAATTCCGGGATGGAGCTGACTGATAGCCCGGTTGAGCTCCGGATTCCCGGGAAAACTGAGATCCCACACCAGGATCCCTCCCAAGGAGGGAGTTTTGTGGCCGTTATTCCCAGGTGGATCCGGCTCTTCAACCCCCAGCCTCAGGAATCTTTTTCCCAGGGATCAACCACCCAGCAGATCAGGAATTCCAATTCCATGGGAGGGAAGCAGCCAGGAGACCGATGGGGTTTATTCCCAAAAAAGGTTTTTCCAGAGTTTTTCTCACTGGGAGGAACGCCAAGATGTGGAAGTGCCCAGAATTCCCATCCCAATCATGCCCCGGGATTTTCCCTTCTCCAGGGGAACATTCCCAGCTCTCCCAGAGCAGAGGGGCTCCAGAATTCTGGAATGGTTTGTGTTGGAAGTGACCTTAAATCCCATCCCATTCCCACCCCATTCCACGGGCAGGGACACCTCCCACCATCCCAGGTGGATCCAAGCCCCAATGTCCAACCTGGCCTTGGGCACTGCCAGGGATTCCGGGGCAGCCACAGCTTCTCCTTCCCCAAATCCCATCCCTCCCTGCCCTCTTTCCCTTTAAAGCCATTCCCAGAGCGCGGAATCCCCATAAAACCCCTCTCCAATTCCCAGGATTTTTTTCCAGGCCAGCAGGAATCCGATCCCAGCCCGTCTGATGAGGTGAGAGCCGAGCCAGGCCCAATTCCCAAGGTGTGAACTCAAACCAGACAGCGCCGGATCCCTAACGAAGCCCAGCTGCTCGCGGCATTCCCAAGGCGGAAAAATTCCCGTTCCCTTCGTTCAGGGACGTGTCGGGAACGGGGCGAGGGCTTCCTGCCCCACACATGGGATGCAGCCATTCCCATAAAAACGCTGCGGGATGAGGGAACGGCCAGGCTGGGAAGGGTTGGGTGGGGCTTGGGCCGGTTAAGGCTCCTCTGGATCCCGGGAATGTGAACAGCGGGATGGGCTCAGATCCCATAAAACCCATCCCAGCTCAGATGTGTCCCGTGGGAATCTTGGTCCAGGCGCGCGGCTGAGCCCGGCCTTGGAAGGTGTGGAAGGGCCTGGTTGGAATTTTGGGATGAGTTCATGGAGAGGAGGAGCCCCTCTGCCATGGAGCCAGGCTGGGAGAGCTGGGAATGTTCCCCTGGAGAAGGGAAAAATCCAGGGAATGCTCAAAGTCCCTGTAGGGGCTCCAGGAGAGCTGGAGAGGGGCTGGGGACAAGGGCTGCAGGGACAGGACACAGGGAATGGCTCCCACTGGGCAAGGGGAGCTTGGGCTGGGATCTTGGGCAGGAATTCCTGGCTGGGCTGGAATTCCCAGCTTGGCTGTGGCTGCCCCTGGATCCCTGGCAGTGCCCAAGGCCAGGCTGGATGGATTTGGATCCACCTGGGACAGTGGGAGGTGTCCCTGCCCATGGATGGGTTGGGAATGGGGATGGGATTTAAGGTCCCTCCTAGATCCCCCATCCCAGGATTCTGTGGCTCCGTGATTTTCTGGGATGGAGGACAATGACGGAAAAAGATTTTTGAGGAGGTTCAGTGGCTTTTTGATCCCAAATCAGCTCTTCCAAGGAGGAGGCACTGAGAGAGAACCTCATCCCTGCCCAATGATCCAAAGGGAAGAGTTGGATCCTGGACCAGGATCTGCTCCATGGGCAGGAGCTGATCCTGGGAAGTCCCACCTGGACAGGAGGAAGAAATCCTTGGAACAAATCCCAGAGGAGCCACGGAATCTCCGGAATTCCCAGCTTTGCTGTGGCCGCCCCTGGATCCCTGGCAGTGCCCAAGGCCAGGTTGGATCCACCCGGGATGGTGGGAATTGTCCCTGCCCATGGCTGGAGGTGCAGGAGAAGGTTTCACCATCAAGACAATTAATTATCATTAATGAAGGATGTTCATTAATTAAATCCCATTAAAGGGCCTCTCCTACTCCTCTGCTTTTCCTCTTTCCCAAATTTTCCTCTCCCACCCCTCATCCCAAGCCTTTTCCTATTTCTCAGCCGCGCTTCCTGTGCTCCCCACAATCCCAAAGCTGCAGAAATTCCCATCAGAGCTCCAAGGAATTGCTCCAAGTCCTCAAATCTCCCTAAAAAAAAAAGCAGGAAAACCTTCAGTGATCACTCCAGAGATATAACCAATAAAAACCAGGAATTTTTCAATAAAATCAATTAAAAAATTAGGCATTTTTTGATAAAATCAATGAAAAACAGGAACTTTCCCCATAAAATTTTGCAGGGCCCATCCCGAAATCCCGGAGATCTCCAGCGCCCGAAATTCCCGGGCCAAGGGAGGTTAAAGTTGCCGCAAATCCCATTTGACCTCCTGAATGGAATTAATGAGCCGGAAAACTTCCCGTGGATAATCCAATGAGGTGGATAAAAAAGGTCCTGAACTCCTTGGCATGAAGTCAGTTCCACGAGAATTCCCTTTCCCTCTAATCCCTGCTGGCAGAACGGCCCAATCCTGTTTTTTTCCTGGAATTTTAGGACGTTCCCGGCCTTGTTGTTGGATTTTTCTGTGGTTTTGGTTTTTTAAATTATTTTTATTTCTTTTTCTTTTTCTTTTCCTTTTCCTTTTCCTTTTCCTTTTCCTTTTCCTTTTTCTTTTTCTTTTTCTTTTTCTTTTTCTTTTTCTTTTTCTTTTCCTTTTCCTTTTTCTTTTTCTTTTTCTTTTCCTTTTATTTCTTAATTTTATTTTTTAATTTTAATTTTAATTTTTTTTGGGGGGAGCATAATTCGTAAATTAATAATAAAATTAATTATTAACCCTTAAAATGAAAGTATTTCATTGTTAACAAAATAAAAACTAGTTAATTATTAACCCTTAAAATAAAATTATTATTAACCCTTAAAATAAAATCATTATTAACCCTTCTATGCCACTCAGGAGGAAAAAAATAAAATAAAATTATTATTAACCCTTAAAATAAAATTAATTATTGTTAACCCTTAAAATAAAATAATTATTAACCCTTCTATGCCAGTCAGGAGGAAAAAATCCAAGAAAAAGGGAGAATTTTGCATTCCTGGATTTATTAATCCCTCTTTTTTTTTTTCATTCCAGCATCCATCAGGAATCCCAAATTTAGGCCGGGATTTGTTGGTGCTGAGTTTTTTACCCAAATTTAAGACAGCTCAAGGCTCCAGACTGGGAAAATCCTGAGTTTTATCCCTGTTTTGTAATTGGTTTGGATCTTATAATATCCATAAAATAAATGGAGCCCTTGATGAACTTCCAGGATTTCTTTTTCCCATCCCAAATCCAATGAAATCCCTCTAAAACCGGAATTTTACTCCAGGGAGGGGTTTAATTCTGGTCTGGAATTGTGGTTCAAGGCAGAATTTACCCAAAATTCAGGAATATCCTGGAAATTTCCTTAATTCCAGCTGGTTTTTTCACGCTCCTGGAAAAACAGGGAGAGAGGATTGGCTGTTTGGGGTGTGATTCCCGCAATTAAAAATTATAATTTAATTACTCATTAATTTAATTATTTTTAATTATCATTATATTTAATATATTACTATTAAATATATAATATAATAATAATTACCTTTAATATAATATTATTTATTATTTATTTAATTATTTAATAATTATTAATTATAATTAAGGAATTGGTTGTTATTATAATATTTAATATTATAATATTTATTATTTATTTAATTATCTAATAATTATTAATTATAATTAAAAAGTACAGAATTCCTTCAATAAATCCTAAAATCCTTCAACAATCCTAAAAACCCAAGGAAAAATCCCCTTTTTGTCCCACACTCTGGAGGTGCCGAATATTCCCGGTGATTTTTTTCCAGGGATTGAGCCAAATGGAATTGGCTCAGCCCTTAATTATCTCCTGGTTAATTAGAATATGCAAATCACCATTAATGAAGAGGGCGGGGAAGCCCTGACAGAGCTTTTCCAGGAATTCCGTGGCTGCCTCATCCCCTGGAATTGGGTAATCCCTGGGAATTGTTCCTGCTCCTGGCGGAAATCTGGGAATGAGGGGATGGATCCTGATCCAAACTGGGAATGCTGGAGCTGAGGGAATCACGGAGCAGGGCGGGATTGGGAGGGTCTGGAATTCAGAGGTGACGTCATTGGAGGCCAAAATTCCATCTGGGAATTATTCCCTGAAGGGGACGCTCCCAGGTGTTGGCATGGGAATAAAGGGATGGGAAGAGAGAGAAATCCCACAGGAATCCGGGAGCTCGTGGGAAATCCTGGAAAGGCTCCAAGGCAGGAAAACTCTGGGAGAGGTTTGATTTTTAAGGATGAGCTGATCCCAAAGGTTTTTTCCCAACCCAAGCCATTCCGAGATTCTGGGATTTGGGAATGACTTGTGCAGTGCACAGTCCTGGAAAAAAAAGGGATCTGGGATAATCCCTTCCAATCCCAAATCCCAGTCTTTTTACTTGGAGAAGGAGCATCAGCACCAATCCTTCCCTAAAACCAGATCTTGGGCAGGAATTCCTGGCTGGAATGGGATTCCCAGATTTGCTGTGGCTGCCCCTGGATCCCTGGAAGTGTCCAAGGCCAGGCTGGATCCACCTGGAATAGTGGGAATTATCCCTGCCCATGGATAGGGTTGGAATTAGATGGGATTTGAGATCCCTTCCAACCCAACCATTCCACGATTTTCTGCTCCCAGAAAATGGAGGATCCCACTCCATCTTTCAGCCCTTCAGAATTCCATGAGCTGAGTCCAGCCCCTTCCCTCAAACTGCTCCTCCTTTCCCTATTTCCCATTCCCAAAATTCCGGGATCGTTGTCATTGTTTGTGGATAAAACCTTGGAGCTTTGGGATTTCGTCCTTCCATGGAATCTGCAAGTTCAGGAGCCTCGGGTGGCTCCAGAGGAGCTTTGGGTTGGATATTGGGAAAAATTCCCTCATGGAAAAGCCTCTCCAGGCCTGGCACAGGGGGTGGAATTCCCATTCCTGTTTCTTCTGACCCTTTATTCCCGCTCTTCTCTCCCCTCCCTTTTCTTCCCCCCTTTTTCCCTTTCCCCCCATTTTTTTCCTTTTTTTTTTCTTTTTCCCTTTTCCCCTTCCCACCCTTTCTTCCATATTTTCCCCTTTCTTCTCCCTATTTTCCCTTTCTCTCATTTTTCCCTTTTCTCCTTTTCCCTTTCCCACTTATTTTCCCTTATTTTTCCATTTTCTCCCATTTTCCCCCATTTCCCCCCATTTTAGCCCCTTTCTCTCATTTTCCCTTTTCCCCTCTTTTCCCCCTTTGTTCCTTTTCCTTTTTCCCTCCTCCCCCATTTTCCCTTATTTTTCCTTTTTTCCCCCGTTTTCCCCAATTTTTCCCCTTTTTCTCCTTCTTCCCCCTTTCCCCCCTCTGCCCTTTTTCCCTTTTCCCCTTTTTTTCTTCCCCCCTTATTTTCCCTTATTTTTCCTTTTTCCTCCCCATTTCCCCCCTTTTCCCTTTTCTCCCTTTTCTCCTTTTTTCCTTTTCCCCCTCATTTTCCCTTATTTTTCCTTATTTTCTCTTTTCCCCCTTTTCTCCCCCTTTTCTCTTTTTTTCTCTTTTTCCCCCTTCCCCCCCTTGCTTCCCTATTTTTCCCTTTTTCCCCTTCCCCCCTTGTTTTCCCTTATTTTTCCTTTCTTCCCCCTCTTCCCCCTGCTTTTTTCCCCCCTTTTTCCCCTTTTCCCCCTTTCGTCCTTATTTTCCTTTTTCCCCATTTCCCCCCTTTTCCCCTTTTTTCCCCTTATGTTTCCTCATTTTCTCTTTTCCCTCTTTTCCTCTTTTTTCTATTTTCCCTTTTCCCCTTCCCCCTTTTTCTTCCCTATTTTCCCCCCTTTTTCCCTTTCCCCCCTTGTTTTCCCTTATTTTTCCTTTCTCCCCCCTTTTTCCCCTTTTTCCTCCTTATTTTCCCTTTCCCCCCTTTCCCCTTTTTCCCCAGGTTTTCCTCTCCCAACCTTTTCCCCTTGGCATTTTTTTCCCGGCTGGATAACGAAGGCTCAAAGCTCATCCAGCCCATCCCAGCTGAGCAGGCAAGCGAGAAAAAAACCGGGAACGGGATATCCTGGGATCCTGAACCACCCCTGACCTCCCGGCTCCCGGAATTCCATGCTCAACCATCCATCGTTCCTAACGGGAATGCCCCCACGGGGAGTCCCCAGGGGTTACTCAGGGGTGGCTTCACAATGTGCAAGGATTTGGGATCGTTCTGGGAACGCTCCGGATCCCGGTCCCGCAGCCAGGTGTGGAGGCGGCAAAATGGGAATTTCACCTCTCCCAGCTCCACGGGAATGTGGTTCGGGATGAGGTTTTTTTTCCCCCCTCCGGGAGATGGGATTAGGCAGGATCCCAGCATGGTCCCAATTTAATTTAATTCCAGCGAGGAATTCCCTCAGGAATTCCTGGAGTTCAAGGAGCACTGGCCCAGAAGCTGTTCCTGCGGAAAAGTTGGATTTGGGGAAGCCATGGGAGAGGAGGTCATTAGGGGGTGACCTGTCACCTTCGATCCGTCACCGACATTCCCAGCTGGGGGAAAACCACGGGAATATTTTCCTTTGCCGGTGGAGGGAGATGTTCCCATTTATTCCCTGATTGTTGTTTATTTACTGGCACCGATTTTGGTGGAAAATGCGGAAATTCCTGATGGACATGAGGGAAATCCCTCTTTCCCTGGCTCCAGGAACATTCCCGTTTTTTCCTAGGAAAAGGGAATATCCGCCTTTGCCAATCCAGCCCGCCCCAAGGTTGTGGAGAGGCTGCATCTCCTGAGATGTCCGGAGCGTACCCACATCATTCCCACTTTTCCTCAGTCTTCCCATAGGAAACATGGCCATTTCCCAAGGAAATATGGCCATTTTCCAAGGAAACACAGTCATTTCCCAAGGAAATCTTTCAATTTTCCAAGGAAACCCAGTCATTTCCCAAGGAAATCCAGCCATTTTCCAAGGAAATATGGCCATTTTGTAAGGGAATCTGGTTGTTTTCAAAGGAAATCTGGTGATTGTCCAAGGAAATCCGGTTGTTTTCAAGGAAACCCATCTGTTTTCCAGTGCAACCCGGTCATTTCCCAAAGAAACCCAACCATTTTCCAAGGAAACCTGGCTATTTTCCAGGGAAACCCAACCATTTTCCGAGGAAACCTGGCCATTTCCCAAGGAGATACAGCTGTTTCCCAAAGAAATCTGGCCATTTTCCAAGGAAATCCAGTTGTTTTCAAGGAAATCTGTCCATTTTCCAAGGAAACCCAGCCATTTTCCAAGGAAATATAGACATTTCCCAAGGGAAGAGTTGGATCATGGACCAGGAGCTGCTCCATGGGCAGGAACTGATCCTGGGAAGTCCCACCTGGAAAGGAGGAAGAAATCCTTGGAACAAATCCCAGAGAAGGTGTGGAATCTCCTCCCTGGGGATATTCCGGGTCCATCCAGACACAATCCTGGGATGGCTCCGGGACGGCCCTGTTGGAGCAGGGAGTGGGATGGAGAAGACTTTCCACAAATCCCATAAATTCCACTCGGGAATTTTTTCATATCCCACAGAAGCTGCTGATGGACCCTTGGGAGCACCTGGACCCCAAGCTGGAAATCCTGGATTATACTCACGAACTGCAGCAGCAGCAGCAGGAATGAATTTTCATGGAATTTCATGCTGGAAAAAAAGCCGTTTTTCCCAAGCCAGCGCCGAGGTTTTCCAAGGTCCTTTCGGTCCACAGGAATTTGTCACTTCCCGTATTTCCTGATCCCGTGATGGAGATGAAGAAGTTTTCCTCGTGAGTCAAGCGGAGGGAAGGAATTCCTTTGGATCAAGAAAAAACCAGGGATGAGTTTAAACGGAAACACCCGGATCCAGCCGGGACAAACGTCCTTAATGAATTCAACGCTCCCGACATTCCAAAGAGATTCCCTGGCAAGCTCGGGCTGCCGTGAAAGATGGAAAAGGAGGATTTTACGGATGGAATTCCACCACTGCCCTGATCCCCTCCGGAATTTTCCCGGGTGCCGATGGGAGATGGAGAAGGGGAGAACTTCAGGAATGATCCGGGTGGGATGAGGTGAATTCCAGCAGGGGTGTGTCCATAGGGATGTTGGATTCCTTCCCAGAATTCCAGAGGATGGCAAAGAATTCCCGGGAAAGATGGGGGCGTTCCCAGAATCTGGGAGAGTGGAAGGGCAGGAATTCTGTGGGGATATAAAATCCAAGGAATATGGGGCGGGAAGGGATTTCCTCGTCCCTTCCCTATGGGTGGGAGTTCAGGGACAGCTCAGGAATTCCTGACAGGTTTCCCACCTGGCATATCCATATCCATATCCATATCCATATCCATATCCATATCCATATCCATAAAAATCCTGGGAAAATCCTTTGAAGAGCATCTTTATCCCCAAATCCTTCAAGTTTCTTTTTTCTCCTCTCAAATCTCATCCTGCTTTTCCGGGATTAAAAGCAGGAATTCTTCATCCACCCGGAACCAACAGGGACAGGAGGTGGTTTGTCCCTTTGGAGATGAATTCCAAGGGTTTGAATCCCATTATCCTGGCTTTGAATCCCTTTTTCCTGTCTTTCCTCAGTTCTCCAAGCTCTGGAAGAAACAGCTCCAGTCTGAACCTGAATTCCAGTTGTGGTTCCTCCTAAATCAAATTCCATGGAATCACAATATACGGAGATATGTACAAAAGGTTATTCGAGTTCATGGAATCACGGGATCATGGAATGGTTTGGGATGGAAGAGACCTTAAATCCCATCCCATTCCCACCTCATCCATGGACAGGGACACCTCCCACCATCCCAGGTGGATCCAGCCTGGCCTTGGGCACTGCCAGGGATCCAGGGGCAGCCCCAGCCAAGCTGGGAATTCCAGCCCAGCCAGGAATTCCTGCCCAAGATCCCAGCCCAAGCTCCCCTTGCCCAGTGGGAGCCATTCCCTGTGTCCTGTCCCTGCAGCCCTTGTCCCCAGCCCCTCTCCAGCTCTCCTGGAGCCCCTGCAGGGACTCTGAGCATTCCCTGGAGTTTTCCCTTCTCCAGGGGAACATTCCCAGCTCTCCCAGCCTGGCTCCAGAGCAGAGGGGCTCCAGAATCCTGGAATGGTTTGGGTTGGGAGTGACCCTAAATCCCATCCCATTCCCACCCCATCCAAGCCCTGTCCAACCTCACCTTGGGCACTTCCCGAGATTCCAGCCCAGCCCAGGCCTCCTTTGGTGGGAACAAACCCCAGCCCATCCAACCTGGAGTCAATTCCAGCCCTTCCATCCTTCCCACTCCGTCCCAGCTCATTTATCCCTCAGGGGCCTCCTGGAAGCTTTTCCAATCATCCCAAGGATGGTTAAATTCCGGGACAAAGGAAGGAAAATAAACTTTGGGAATGTTTACCGGCCACCACGGAGGGCAATCCGGGGATGAGTGTCAACAATTCCTGACCTGGAAAACTTCGCCTCTTCCCGAGAAAAATTCCATCGCTCCTTTCGCCATGTGAGGGCACAGTCTCCTTATTTTTGGGATTCCAAGCGGATTCCACAATGGACATTGTTTGAAGTGCTTTTTCCCTGTGGGAATTCATGGAATTCATGAGGAACCGGAGCAAGATCCAGGGAAAAAAAGGGTGGATATCCCCATTATTTAAGGAAAAGCACATTCCCCTGGCTGGATTGCAGGGAATGTTGGGAAGAACAGGAGGAAATTGCTGTTCCCTCCAAACCTTGCTTCCGGAGCAGGAAAAACTTGGGATTAGAATGGCTTTTAAAGGAAAACTGCCGGCACAGGGCCTTGGTTTGTTCCCTCCGGATCCTGGAGCTGCTCCACAGGTTTCCTGAGGACGGAATTCCTGGGGATTCCCTAGAACCGGCAGGTAAAGGCCATTCCATAGCTCCTCCCTCAGCAGAATTCCCGGGATAAGCAGAGGTGTCCAGGCCCTTTTTCCCTCCCTCTGGAATCTCCCACTCATTCCTTTGTCAATCATTCCTTAATCCTCTCCTGATCTCCTTTTTTTAAATTTTTTTCCTTTCCCTAAGGATTGATTTTCCACTTCTCCCTTCCTCCCTGTGCAGGAATCCTTCATTCCTGGTATTCCCAACATCTGGCCTGGGGTTCTTTTCCGTGCCTTATCTCCTTCGGGAAGAGCAGCGCTTCCCACCATCCCTTCCCCGCCCTCGTTCCCACTTATCCCGCTCCCCACTTGGAATTTTAACCCCGTTTGGGAAGCAGCTTTGGGCAAAGATATGGGATTAAATCACAGCACCCGGCCTCATCCCAAAAAAATCCCCAGGAATGGTGCAGGTTCACTTTTTCCACCATGGATTTGGAAGGGGGCAGAGGGAAGGAACAGAAATGGGGATAATTTATAGGATCGGGAATTTGCAGCTGGAAATGGGAGAGATCCATGGGGATCACCCCTGTCCCTGACAATTCCAATTCCCAAAACGACCTTTTAATTCCACCCCTCTTCCTTGGTTTTTATTTTTTTTTTTTTTTTTATCTATCAACCAGGGAATAAAAACTTAAGGAATAAATCAAGGAAAAAAAAAAAAATCATTCCCAGATTTTCCGCCGTGCCTGCGGAGCGAGGTCTGATTTTCTTGCCCTTTTATTCTTTGGGAACAGAACTAAATCAGGATCCATTCTTTTTTTATTATTTTTTAGGATCGTTGATCATCCTCCTCTCTCTCCGGGATGGTTCCTCTGGCCTCTCCTCCCGCATCCCCCTTTGGAAAAGCTGGAATTCCGGCTGCTTTTTGGTGGCACCCGGACGGTTGGAAAGGTCAGGAGGGAGGGGGAGCGGTGAGTCAGGCAGGGAGGGAAAGGAAACCGGAGCTTTTCCAACTGAAATCCCGCCAGGGATCCCGCCTGATTCCAAAGGCAAAATCAATCCCAGGCGTTCCGTGCTGCCGATGACATTCCCAGTCCCGAGGGGATTTCGGGCGGTGGGGACGGCTCACGTTTGACTCAGAGTGACCCGAGTGCCGTGGAAAACGATGGAAGCAGGAATCTTTTCGGGATGAGTCAGCAGCTGCGGCTTCCAGAAGCCATGTGGTGAACCCAAAATATTCCACAGGAATGGCCCGGCTTTTTTAGGGAATGTGTCCGTTCTGGAGAGGTTGGATCCGGTGCTAAATTTGAACTCCGAGTCCTCTCCCGGATCGGGAATGGCCATTCCATGCGGGGATGAGGTGGGAGTTGGGAATTGCTGTCCTGCCTGGAGCTGGATATTCCAGCCCTGCCCAGGGAGTTTCTCTGATCGATTTTCCTGCATTCCCAAAGTTCAGGTGCTTCCTGATCCCAGATCCCACACTCACAGAATCATGGAATGAGTTGGGATGGACCTTAAAGCTCATCCCATTCCATGGGCAGGGACACCTCCCACTGTCCCAGGTGGATCCAACCCGGCCTTGGGCACTGCCAGGGATCCATGGGCAGCCCCAGCCAAGCTGGGAATTCCAGCCCAGCCAGGAATTCCTGCCCAAGATCCCAGCCCAAGCTCCCCTTGCCCAGTGGGAGCCATTCCCTGTGTCCTGTCCCTGCAGCCCTTGTCCCCAGCCCCTCTCCAGCTCTCCTGGAGCCCCTGCAGGGACTCTGAGCATTCCCTGGAGTTTTCCCTTCTCCAGGGGAACATTCCCAGCTCTCCCAGTCAGAGGGGCTCCAGAATCCTGGAATGGGTTGGAAGGGACCTTTAATCCCATCCCATTCCCATTCCCACCCCATCCGTGGGCAGGGACACCTCCCACTATCCCAGGTTGCTCCAGTCTCCATCCATGTCCTCCCCCAATCCCAGTTTTCTGCTCCATGACCGGGTGTGTCCATGGAAAAGGGATTGTTCCATTCCGGAGTGTTCCTGTGGCCCGGGCTGGGTTTGTTCCCACTGAGATTCATCCTGACATCCCAAAAGCTTCGATCAGCATCGGATCCCGTTCCTCTGGAGAACTCAGGAACATGGAATGTTCTTCCCTCATGGAGATGGTGTATTTTCCTGGAAAGGTCACTCTGCCCTGGAATGGAATTCCCAGGGAAGTGAATGACATCTACAGCCCTTTCCCCATTCCCAGAAAAGCTCTGGATGCTCCATCCCTGGAAGTGTCCAAGGCCAGGTTGGACACTGGGCCTTGGATCCACCTGGGATAGGGGAAGGTCCCAGGAGTTGGATCCGGATGGGATTTAGGGACTCATCCAACCCAAACCATTCCCTGATCCTGATTCCCGCTGCTCTTCCATGGCCTTTCCAGAAGGGAAAGGGTTTCCATTGGCTTTTCCTCCTATCCGACAGCCTTTTGGGTATTCCATGACATCCCAAATGGAATTCCGTATCCAGCTTCAGGCACCTGGACCTTATCCTCACCTCCTCAAGGCCCTGGAAGCAGCACCTTGGAATTAGGGCTGGGAATGCTGGAGGGCTCTTTTCCTTTCCCATTTCCCAGGAAAACGCCAGTGTCCATGGTGTCATGTCCAGTTCCCCATCCTTGGATTAGGCTCTGGCACAGAAAATTAAGGAAAATCCGTGATTTTTATTCCTGGTCATGATCCAGGTGCCGATTTCACCTGGACACAAGGAAAGGGACGAGGAATTTGCCATTCCCACATCCCGCTGTCACTCCAGCCTTGGACCTGCTCTTTATCCTGCTTGGCAGGTCTTGGAATTTGACTGGAGTCCAGCTGCTCCAAATTCCAGGATTATTTCTGTTCCCAGCCTGGCAAAGAATTCCACACGCGGCCTTCGGAGCCCACGGAGCTCAGGGATCCATGGAAACAGCCGGGATCCATCCAGAGGAAGAGGTGTGACCCTCGGGAGCAGGATGTGACCAGGAATGGTGGCCAAGGTGTCTCCCAACTCTTCCCTTTCCGCAGGATCTTGGGAAACAACACCCGGCACTTCCGGAGTTTTATTCCCTAAATTTGATTTTTTCCCCGCTAAATCCAAACCGATCCCTTTTCCTCCAGCTGGAATTGGGAACGGGAAGTGGAGACAACTTGTTCCCGCTTTTCTCGGCTTGGCTTTGCCATTAATTAGGGCTGGAGCACTTAATTAATAATATTAATTGATTAATCATCCATAATTATTCACCAAAGAGGCAACAACAACCCAGATAAAAATTCCAGGTTGGGAAAGAGAGGAGGGAAAAACTTCAGGAGGAGAAGAGTCTGGAGGTCTTCAGGAATAGCTGGAAAAACGGGAGAGAAATCAAGGAAAAAAAGGTCCTGGCAGACTTGGGGGCGGGAAATTGGGAAAATCCAAAGGGAAGGGTTTCAGTAGGGAAAAGCATCTGGATCAAATTACAACGGAAAAGTGCTCGAGAGAGGGAAAGAGAGGAACAAAAATTTTATGGGATTCACCAACAAATCCCACTCTGTTTTTTAGGAAAAAAAAACCCCACACACCTCCCAAATCCAGAGGTTATTTTTATCCTCCTTCCCCAAATGAAAGGAGCAAAATCCCAAAAATAAAAACCCGGAGAAAGTCTTTCCTTTCTCCTCGACTCCTGTGGAAAAATCCCCCTGATCCCCACTTTATGAAGCCATAAAAAAAAAACCCAAAAACTTGGAAGCCTCTCCTGGCAGATGCTGGCAGGGTCGGTGTCAGAGGCTGGGATTTTTTGGGATGAGAGGGTTTGGAAAAGCTCTGGGCTTTGGAATTGTTCTTAAAGGTCACAGCGGGGCGGGAAAGGGAAAAAGGCAGAGCCAGGAGCTTTTCCTGCTGGATGGAGCTCCCGGTGACACCTCGGGATGATGTCTCCCATGGAACAGGGAATTCTGGGATGTGGGTTTTTTTGGGAACGGTTGAATCAAGGGGTTTCCCGCTCATCTGAGGGGCCTAAATCCATAAAATTGCTCCTTTCAGTTGGAATTCCGGGCTGAATCCCCTCTGGCTTCTCCTTGAATCCAAGCCTGAGGAGGGAGAGCCCAACCTCATTTTTCCCTCTCCATGGGATTTTGGTTTTCCTTTGGGAAGGGAAAATTCCCCATTTTGGTGCTTCCAAGGTGGAATTCCGTCATTTATTCCATGCCTCCAACGGATCCCGTGGTGCTTCTTCCTAAAAATTCCTTTGGAAAAGAGGAGGAATTAAACCAGAGCCAGGGAGTCGCACCTGGGTAGAAACAATTCAGCTCTGGGACAGAAATTCCTGAATTCCAGCTATTCCCAACATTCCCTGAGGAGCCATCCCAGGGAGAGCCGAGGTGGAACTCAGGAGGAGATGAGAGATGGGATCACCACCCGAAATTCCAAGGAAAATGGGTAAATCCGTGACATTCCAGCTTTTTTCCCATGCTTGGAGCTGCAGGTTTGCTTCTCCAAGACATTGGGAATTGAGAAGCTCCTGTTTTTAGGGAAAAGGGGTGGGAAAAGAAGCTGGAATTCCTGGAATTGAGATACAGGGAACTGACCTGAGTCTGGTTCCTAATTCCAAGCAATTCCCAAATTCCTGGTTGCATCCTAGATCCAAGGGAAGGAGCACAGGTGCCCTCCCATGGGCCTTGGGGGATTTTTTAGGATAATATTCCGAAGGGAATTTCCCTGTTGGAGCATTCCAGAGCACCCCCAGGTATGGAGAACTCCTCCCAGTCAAATTCCAGCTTTCCAAATGGAAAAGATTTCCAGGATGATTTTTTCCATGGATAAAATACTAAATCCACCCCTCTCAGCCTTGTTACAGGTGAAGAATCCCAGGAATTCCAACCCATGGAATCCGCCCTGCTGAATCCATGGAAAACCCAGCTCTGGGGAATTGTCCTAAGGGAGATCCCTGAGGAGAGGTTCCCTGCTCCAGGATAATTCTTTGGACAGCCCTGGGGAAGGAGGAGGATGACCCAAGTCCGACTGGAAACGGCGTTTCCGTTAGGGAATGTTCTCCATCCTTGGATCATCCCGGTGGGGATTCATCCACAGCATCCGAAGCCTGGAGCTTGACGGGGTCCAAGCATCTGCTTGGAATGAGCTGCATGGATAAAACCTGGGGGAAAAAAATGGGAAAAAAGGGAAAAGAGAATAAAAAAATAAGTAGTTCCTTAAATCTTCCGAAATTCCCAATCCGAGGTGATCTCCAAGGAACAAAATGGGATTTTCAGCTCGTTTCAATCCCAAATTTTGGTGTCCCTCTTGGCGTCCCTCTGTCCCCCATCCCAAATTCCATCCACCCCCTTTCCCTGGGGCTATTCCCAAACCAGGGGATCCAATATCCCTCAGGGAATTGGCTCCTTGGGAAAGCTCCAAGCCCAGGGATTTTTTGGGAATGACGGAACTTCCCTCACCGCTCTCCAAATGAGGATATGAGGGATGGTGAGCGTTGTTCCCGAGAGCTGGAAACCCTTCGGAATGTCGTGGGATCGGGCGATTCCCTTCCCTGTCGTCCCAGTGGGAATGGGTTGTGGCATTCCCAACTCTTGCTCATACCTGTTTTTCCTGAGTTTTTTACCGGGATTTGGGGTTCAAATTCCATCCTGAAATTCCTCTCCCAGCCACAAATCCAAGATTTCTGCGGAGCCCATTTATCCAACCCAAATCCCAGCTGCTCTCCCTAAGGAGGCTCCAGATTTATCCCTGAACGGAGAAAATCCAGGGAAGCACGGAAAGCCCAGAATTCCTGCTGGAGCCATGGCAAGGTTGGAGCTGCTCCCAGGAATTTCTCACCCACTTAAGGAGGGAATGGAAGGAGGGAGAAAAAGGGAATTTTTCCTCCATCCTGGCGTTTCCCACATGGATCCCAATCTCCCTCCCAGACCCCATTCCCACTGGGAAGCCTTCCCAGCCTTTCCCTGCCAGGGATTCTTCCCATCTTCGCCGTTCCCCAAATCACAACCAGATGGGCCCGGAGCAGCTCTGACTCAGCCTCCGGCATCACCATCCCAAAAATCCGGCTCCCGGCAGGAATTCTCTCCCCCCTCAGGGACCTGGTCCCGCATCCATGATGAGGTGACTCAGTGCCTGATGATCCGCAGGCTGAGCCAAGCACGGATCCAGGCCGGGATGAGGCCGAAGGGCGCCCAGAATTCTCTTTTCATGGAAAGTCATCCATTTTTCTTTTTTTTTTTCTCTGAAATCCACGTTCTTGGAAAAGCCAGGAGCGTTCCACGGGAGCAGCTGGGTTCGTCGTCCCGAGGGTTGTTCCTTTCCTATTTCCATGAATTCTTTTAAAATTTTTAAATTCTCCTTTCCGTTTCTTTTCCTTGTTTTCAGCCGTCTCTCCGTGGGTGCATTTTATATTTATTTTATATTTTATATTATATTTTATATTATATTTTATATTATAATTATATTTATAATATATTTTATATTATATTTTATATTTATTTTATTTATTATGGAATAAATAAATCTCGGGAATTTTTTTCCTGCCTCTAAAAACCGGGGATGAAACTCCAGCTCCTCAACCTTGACCTCAGCTCAGGGAACACATTCCAGCTCCGGAGCTTTTAGTCCAGGGTGTTTTCCCAGCAAAGCCCCCACTTATTCCCAGAAATCTGATGACCCAAGTCCAGAGACAGAACATAAAATCAGGGAATTATGGGATTGGCAAGGTTGGAAAAGACACAAAAAATCATGGAATCCAACATCCTTCCCTTCCCTTCCCTTCCCTTCCCTTCCCTTCCCTTCCCTTCCCTTCCCTTCCCTTCCCTTCCCTTCCCTTCCCTTCCCTTCCCTTCCCTTCCCTTCCCTTCCCTTCCCTTCCCTTCCCTTCCCTTCCCTTCCCTTCCCTTCCCTTCCCTTCCCTTCCCTTCCCTTCCCTTCCCTTCCCTTCCCTTCCCTTCCCTTCCCTTCCCTTCCCTTCCCTTCCCTTCCCTTCCCTTCCCTTCCCTTCCCTTCCCTTCCCTTCCCTTCCCTTCCCTCTTTTTTTCTCGGATTTAATCCATGGATTCTTCTCTTTGGGACAGAGGTGTGATCCAAGATCCAGTCGGGAGCTGGATCCAAACAAAACCCTTCTCCTGCTTTTTGGGTTGTCCAAATCCATCCATCCTGAACTTTCCAGGACTTTTTTTTTTTTTTTTGGTGGAAACCTTCCCACGGCTGATTGGGAATTGCCAATTCCAGTATCCAGACTCCAGCTCCGAGATCCATGAATGATTCCCTGTCTTGATTCCCTTTGTGGGATGCTCGTGGAGACAAAACTTCCCAGGAGCTCTGGGATGGTTGAGGGTTTATCCTGAGTTCTGTCTGCATCCCTTGGAATTCATCCCAGCTTCTGGAAATCCGGGAGAGCCTCAGCAACCTCTGGCTGGCTCCAGTTGGAAGTGAGGGAGTCAGGGAGGGTTTGGAAGCACCGGGAAGTCTGGAAGGGCCTCCGAACCAACAGGATTTGACTCCTGGTCCTGCTTTTTCGTGTGGATCATCCTCAGAGGGCAGAATTCCAACAGGATTGGGATCCAAGCCGGAGGGGAGCTCCCAATCCAACCGGAGAAGGTCAATGCCGAGTGTTTGGAGCTGAGGTATCCAGAGGGGAAATGAATCCAAGATGAGCTCAGGTTTTGGTGGAGATCCATGAAAAAAAAAAAGGGAGAGGGAAGAGCGGGAGTGTGGGCAAGGAAAGGCCTTTTCAGCTGGATTCGTTATCCCGAAAAACAGGAAAAAAGAATGGAATAAAACCTTCAAACGGGAATGTGGGGACTTGGCAAGGCCGGGTTGGATTGGGATTGGAGCACCCTGGAATTGTGGGAAGTGTCCCTGATCTTGGTAGCGGTGGGAATGGGATGGGATTTAAGGTCACTCCAACCCAAAGCATTCCAGGATTCTGGAGTCTCTCTGCTCTGGAGCCAGGCTGGGAGAGCTGGAGAAGGGAAAAATCCAGGGAATGCTCAGAGCTAGAGAGAAAGAAGGTGCTGAAAAGGATGGATTAACCTGGAATATCCTTCCCAGCTGAGGATATTCCATAAATCCATGAACTCTCCTTTGGAGCTGTCCTTGAAAAGGATGGAAAACTCTGGAATATCACTCCCAACTCGAGATATTCCATAATTCCTTATCAGAGAGCTGTCCCTTGAAAATGATGGATAAACCTGGAATATCCTTCCCAGCTCAAGATATTCCAGGATTCCGTGATCACAGAGCTGTCCCTTGAAAAGGAGGGATAACCCTGGAATATCTCTCTCAACTCCAGATATTCCATAATTCCATGATCTCCCCTATAAATCTGTCCTTGAAAAGGATGGAAAACTCTGGAATATCCTTCCCAACTCAGGATATTCCAGGATTCCATGATCACAGATCTATCCTTTCAAAAGGACGGATAAACCTGGAATATCCCTCCCAACTCCAGATATTCCCTAATTCCATGACCTCCCCTTTAGATCTGTCCTTGAAAAGGATGGATAAACCTGGAATTTCCCTCCCAACCTGAGATATCCCAGGATTCCATGATCACAGAGCTGTCCTTTCAAAAGGATGGATAAATCCGGAATTTCCCTCCCAACTTGAGATATCCCAGGATTCCATGCTCACAGAGCTGTCCCTTGAAAAGGACGGATAAACCCGGAATCCAGGAGAACTCCCTTGGAAAACTCTCCCTAAGCCTCCAAAATCCAGAGGCAGAAGGAGCCCTTTACTCCATCCAGCCCGGAGCCGACCCCTCATTAGTGGGATGAGGTCATTCCTGGAGGATTGGGATGGGATCCCTCCAAAAAACGGCCCTCTTGGAAGCTTTTCCCCCCTTTCCAAGAGAAACGTGGGACCTCTGCCTCCTTTTCCTGGAGGATTCCAGAACTCCAAACAAGCCAGGAGTTGGCTCCGTGCTCCGGCATTACTCAGGAAACCTGGCAGGAGGGAAAACCAGGGAACACTCCAAAAAAAAAAAAAAATTCAGAATTCCTGGTGTAACAATGAATCCATTCAGTCGGAAAATCCCAGGCCGTTATCCCGTGCCAAGAACATCCCGATCAGGTAAACCCATGGCTTTGTTTTCCCGGGCATTTTTGGATTGGGGGAGGAATTTAATAGGGACGGGTTTGGAGCCGAATTTCCTTCCTCTGTCCCGGAATGTCTGGGATCCAGGAAAACGCCGGGATTTGGGCAGGTAGGGAGAGGAGGAAGAATAGGATTACCTGGATTGGGAGCTTTTCCAAGGGTTTATCCCTTTGGATTTCCCAAAGGGAAGAGAGCAAATGCTTTGCTGTTTTAGGGATTACGGAAGATGCAGGATTTTCGGGAATGGGTGAATTTCTCTTGGAGCCAGGGGTGGGGTTTTGATGGGAAAAAAGGAAGGAATGGGATACGGCTGATGGTGGAGCCGGAGATGTTTGGTCCCAGGTTTTTCTTGGATCAGGAGCGAACACACCAGTTTCACATCCCAAAATTCTCTGGGATAGGTCCTCAAAGCTCTGGAAAATCCCAGAGGGAAGAGTGGAAGGGGCACGGTTGGAGCAAGAGTGCCATGGATCCAATTTATCCCAAATTTTTCTGGATGTCGAGGGAAAATCACAGGGAATAAGGCAAGGGATGGAAAATGGCAGCCAAGCAGCGCGGCTTTTTGGGATGGAGGTGTTGGGATTTGTGGGATACAGCAGGTCCGGAGGGTGGATATCCACCTGTGGAGGAAGAAGCTGTGATGGGATTGGGAATTCCCAGGGATTATTCGGGCAGGAAGGAATCTCAGGAGGTATCCGGTCCAGCTTCCGAAACCGTATTCCTTAGGGATTCACCCAGCCTGACCTGGAAAACTTCCAAGGACAGGGACTGTGCAACACCTCTGGGGATCCCCGGCGCATCCAGGATCCCCAAAAGAATTCCCATTTTGCCGGGGAATTCCACAGGGAATTCATTTTGCCTGAAATTCCTAAATTCATGCAGGATTTCAACTTCCTTCATTTTGTTAGAACTTCCCAAACTTCTTCTGGATGGCCTGGAGCAATCCAGGATAGTGGGAATTGTCCCTGCCTGTGGGACTGGGTGATCCCTAAGGACCATTCCTGTAGCATTCCATGATTACTTGATTGGGATGGGATGGGATGGGATGGGATGGGATGGGATGGGATGGGATGGGATGGGATGGGATGGGATGGGATGGACTCTCCCCAAATATTTCCTAGGAGCTTGGGAGAGTCCTGCCATCACCAATCCCAAAAATCCCAGGCAGATTCCCATTTCTGCCGGAGTGGGAGGAGCGCGGGGATCCCTCATCCCGCCAAATTCCGTCGGCATCATTCCCTGCTCCTCACCTCACCTGGACACTTCCATCTGGTGGGATTTTGTTCCTGAAAAAGCCCCGGAGCTGGGACAAGTCATTCCCTCCTGGGAAAATGGGGATGGAGCTCAGAGGTGCCTTGGGAATGCTCAAATGCGGGATAACGGGATACAACATCAGGATAACGGGATACAACATTGGGATAACGGGATACAGCATCGGGATAATGGTATACAACATTGGGATAATGGGATACAGCATTGGGATAACGGGATACAACATTGGGATATCCATCCCTGGCTGCTGGCGTTCAACAGGATGAGGAAGAGAATATGAGTGGATGGATGGGGATGGGGATAGGGATAGGGATAGGGATAGGGATAGGGACAGGGATAGCGATAGGGATTGGGATTGGGATTGGGATTGGGATTGGGATTGGGATAGGGATTGGGATAGGGATTGGGATAGGGATAGGAAGAGCCCAGATTTATGGAGTTTTCTTGGATTCTACCGGAATTTTGGAGGTGCAGATTTTTCCTTTTCTTCGCCTGTTGTTGTTTTTTTTTTTCTTTTTTTTTTTTTTTTCTTTTTTTTTGTTTGTTTTTTTTGTTTTTTTTTTGGGGGGGGGGTTTGTTGGTTTTTTTGAGGATCACAGTAAAAAAAACAAAAATAAAAAACCCCCCAAAACCCCCCAAAAAACCAACCAACCAAAAAAAAAACCACAGCAGGAAAAAAAAAAAAAACAATTAAAAAACACAGTGAAGGAATCATGGAATTACGGAATGGTTTAGGTGGGAAAGAACCTTAGGGATTATCCCATCCAAACTCCACCTCCCACCATCCCAGGTGAATCCAAGCTGGCCTTGGAAACTCCTGGGACATTCCTAGCATTCCCAGCCTGGCTCCAGAGCAGAGGGGCTCCAGAATCCTGGAAATGGTTTGATTTGAAAAAGACCTTAAATCCCATCCCATTCCCACCCCATCCATGGGCAGGGGCACCTGTCCCAGGTGGATCCAAGCCCCAATGTCCAGCCTGGCCTTGGGCACTGCCAGGGATCCAGGGGCAGCCACAGCAAAGCTGGGAATTCCAGCCCAGCCAGGAATTCCTGCCCAAGATCCCAGCCCAAGCTCCCCTTGCCCAGTGGGAGCCATTCCCTGTGTCCTGTCCCTGCAGCCCTTGTCCCCAGCCCCTCTCCAGCTCTCCTGGAGCCCCTGCAGGCCCTGCCAGGGGCTCCCAGCTCTCCCTGGAGCCTTCCCTTCTCCAGGGGAACATTCCCAGCTCTCCCAGCCTGGCTCCAGAGCAGAGGGGCTCCAGCCCTGCAGCAGCTCCGGGGCTCCTCTGGGCTCTCTCCAGCAGCTCCACCTCCTTCTGCTCTTGGCCCCAGGGCTGGGGCAGCTCTGCAGGTGGGCTCTCACCTCGGGGGGCACAGGGACACAATTCCCACCTTCCCTGCTGTCCAGGCCCCAACCCCGGTGGGAGCTGAAATCCGTGGGAGGGCTCAGAAGTTCCCGAGTGGGGAGCAGGAGAGGCTTTGGCAGGGGAGCCGTGAGCTGACAAAACCCTTTTGTCGGGAACGATCCCGGAGCAGCCAACGGCTCCCACCCAACCCCCGGGAAAAGCCACCGGGAGAAGCCGCCTTTAGGATGGAATTTCTCCTGCCAAAACCTCCCGTCCCTCCAGGTGCGACCCTTCCCCCTTCCCAGAAATCCTGGGATGGGTGGGAAGCCTCTCCCCAGCCAGGCCAAGATGCTGTCGGAATATAAATATCCCTGGAAAAGGGACAGCCTGAATGTCAACGAGTGGAAATGACCTTTCCCTGCTGAGGCTCCGGGTATTCCACTCAGACCTCTGGATCCAAGAACAAATCCAAAAGCCTGGGGAAGGTGAATCCAAAGGAGCGTCCAAAAAAATCTGGAGGTGGCACCGAGTCCTGGCGGCGGCTTCCAGGCTGGATTTGCTCGGTGAGACTCGGAGGCACCAGGATTCTGTGTTTGGGTCGGGAGGAAAAAAAGGGGGGCTTTGTTTTATCCGTGTTGTTTTTGTGGAAAGGGAAGGGAAAAACAGACCGGGGTGGGAAATGAGGAGAGTGGTTATTTCTGGAAGCAGCTCCATGCCCAATGTTCCCTCCCCGGGAGGGAAGTGGCGTTTATCCCCGCAGGGCTTGGAAAGGACAAAGGGAAAGAAGGGGGGGGAAAGGAGCCATCCCGAGGGATTTTCCAAGCTTTTTGGGGTTGGGATTGGATCATCGTGGAGGTGCCTTTCACCCCAAACCATTCCGTGATTCCGGAGGAGATTCCAGAGGGGCACGGCGGTGGGAAAGGGCAGGGATCCATGTGCCGGAGTAATTCCAGAGGGCGTGACGGGCACCTTTCCCAGGATTGTTCCAGGGATGTTGTCATCGTCTCCAGGATAATCCACCTCCCAGGTGGGACCGTTCCCTGACAGCTCCCGATCCCAGTGTCCCCTGTTCGGTCCAAATTCCTGGAATCACGGAATGGTTTGGTTTGGAAAGGACCTTAAAGGTGATTTAATCCCGACCCGCTGTGGGCAGGGATGCTTCCCACTATCCCAGGTTTCTCCAAGCCCTCTCCAGCCTGGCCTTGGGCACTTCCAGGGATCCGGGGCAGTGACGCTCCCGTCCTTTTGCGGGAATTCTCCCGCCCTTTTCCAGTCAGGACTGGGAGGAGATTCCAATTCCAGTCTCAGTCGTGTGGACAATCTTCCCGAGTTTTCCAGCCTCAGAATAAAATCTGAGCATCCTGGGATGGTGGAAGGTTTCCCTGCCTGTGGTGGGACGATCCTGAAGATCCTTTCCAAACCATTCTGTGATTCCATGGTTTCCTGAACCAGGATCCCAGCAAGTTCCCTTAAAAAAACCCATCCATCGATCATCCCTGTCTGTTCCCTTCCCTCCTTCCAAACTCCAAACCTTCCCAAAAGGAAACAAAGGAGCCCAGGGATGCCCAGGCCATGGGATAAAGCAGCTGGCGTTTATCTGGAAATCAGGGAAAAATTCCAAGGCCTCAGGGAGAGATCTGTCTCTCAGGGACAAACCAATTTCCCCCCCTTTTTTTCTGGAATTGTTTTCACCCCATTCCAGGGCCGGGTGTGAAGGTTGCGCCTCATCCGAGGACAAAGGAGCGAAATGTGGGGGAAAAAACCCAGGAACCTAAAAAAAAATATAAAATAGGGATGCAGTTTTCCAGGGAATTGCTGCAGCAGAGCAGAGCTGTGCTTGGCAGGGAGCTGGGCAGAGCTGGCATTCCCAGGACATCCAGGCTGGTCTCCAGGGAATCCTAAAGGGTGCTCACAGCCGGGATTAACTCCCCCTGGGAATGCTCCGGCAGCCAAAAAAGTCCTGATCCACCACCAGGTCCAAAATGAATTTAGCAGGGATGAAACCATTCCCGGTTCCGGGAAGGACGGGATTCCTTGGGAATGCCAAGTGTTCCTGATTTTACAATTGTGTGCGGCTCTGGTTTGGGAGCCCACGGGGAGACCGAGCTTGTCCGCATTTCCCAGCCTTGAGAAACTTCGGGAAACCTTTGGAGCCATTCCCGAGCATCTGGGATCCCGATTTTGGGTCCCAAAAGCTGGAGCATCCCCAAGATTTTGGGACCCCGAAAAGACCCAGAGGTTGGTTTGAACTTTCTGGCAATGGAACGAGCGGGGAAGGGAAGAGCCCGGGAGTGGGATTGTCTCCGCGTCGGGAGGAGAAGGAGCTGGAAGCAATTCAGAGCCTCGGCCGAGCTCCGGAGGCCCTAAAATCCCAGCCGGAATCCCAGAGCTCGTATCCCGCTCGTTTTTCGGGAGGCTGTAATGGAAAACAGCAGCCAGGGATAAGTGGATAACGTGTCCCGCGTTCAGCTCCGGGCTGGGACAATCCCGAGGTTCTCACCGGCTACTGCTCTGGCAAATCCCAGCTCCCAGGGGCGCCGGAGCGCGGCGGTTTCTCTGGAAGCGGGAGCAGAGCAGCTGGAATGTTCACGGAGAGGTGGATGGAGAGGGGCCAGGAGATCTGAAGGGGGAGGAACAAAGTCATGGAAGTGGTGGTGGGATCCTCCAGGCAGCTTCGGCCTGGAATCCCTCCTTGCTGGTGTCCTTACGGAGCTGAGGGTGGAGAAGGTCTCCAGAAGGATCTGGAGAAACGTGGAAAATCAGCCCCCCCAAAAATTGTGATTTCTGCACGGATGAGGCCAGAAAAAAATCTCCGAGTGCCTCCACGAGTTTTGGCGGGGAAGTCTCCTGGAATGTCGTGGTCATGGAATGGTGGAACGCTGAGGGTTGGGTGGGGCCTCAAAGATGATCCCATTCCACCCCCATCCATGGGCAAAGGACACTTCCCACCATCCCAGGCTGATCCAATTCCCAGTGTCCAACCTGGCCTTGGGCACTTCCAGGGATCCGGGGGCATCCAGAGCCTCACTCCTCACATTCCTCTCAAGCTCAGGTTTCATGGAATTGCTGCCTTGACCACCAGTTTCCCATGGAAAGTCAGCCAGGTGTGGTGCACCCCTCGGGATCTGGGTGCAGGATTCCCACCGAAAAGATGGAGCTTGGAAAAACCTGGGATAGTGGGGGTGGGATGTCCCTGTCCGTGGCAGGGGGTGGGACTGGAGGATCTTTAAGGTCCCTTCCCACCCAAACCATTCCAGGATTCCATTAAATCTGCATCCAGGCTTTGCCTGGGAGTGGATCTCCAGCCAGGGAACAGGAATTTTCTGGGAGGTATTCCCGACCCAGCTGGATGCAAGGAAGGTTTCCAGAGGATTCCTCATTCCATGAACTTTAGATTAGCAGAGGGTTTTGGTGGCATTCCTGGGATTATCCTGGAAGGGCTTTGTGTGGGATGTTTGTTCTGGATTTGGAAAATTGGGTTGGACTCAGAAGGATGCGATACCACGTGTTTCCATGCGATTCCATGTGATTCCATGTGATTCCATGTGCTTCCATGTGCTTCCATGTGATTTCACGTTTCCATGTGTTTCCCTGTGATTTCATGTGATTCCATGTGATTCTGTGTGTTTCCATGTGATTCCAGGTTTTTTAATGTGTTTCCATGTGTTCCCTGTGTTTCCATGTATTTCCGTGTGATTCCATGCAATTCTATGTGATTCCATGTGATTCCATGTGTTTCCATGTGATTCCATGTTTCCCTGTGTTTCCATTTGTTTCCCTATGTTTCATGTGATTCCATGTGTTTCCATGTGATTCCATGTGTTTCCCTGTGATTCCATGTGTTTCCATGTGTTTCCATGTAATTTCCTGTGATTCCCTGTGTTTCCACATAATTCCCTGTGTTTCCACGTAATTCCCTGTGATTCCACGTGTTTCCATGTGATTCCATGTAATTCCCTGTGTTTCCATGTGTTTCCCTGTGATTCCATGTGATTCCATGTAATTCCCTGTGACTCCATGTGATTCCAGCTCTGCTGACTGGAATGTGGAGAGGTTCGCTCACTGTGCCTCAGTTTCCCCCTCCTTTGGCAGTTGTTTTGCTCTTTCCAAGTTAAAGGAAAAATCTGGAATTAAATCCACATGGATTTTAAATCCCTCCAGGGATGGGGTTAGGGTAGCTGTGCCCGGGCTGGGCAGCCCTTTCCAGGAAGGAACATTCCCTAATTTCCAGCCTAAACCTTCCCTGGCACAGCCTGAGGCCGTTCCCTCCCATCCTGTCCCTGTTCCCGGAGATCCCAACCCCGCTCCCAGCTGCCTCCTCCAGTCAGGGAATTTCAGAGAGGGGAAGGATCCCTCTGGATCCTCCTTTTCTCCAGGCTGAGCCCCTTTCCCAGCTCCTTCAGCTTTTCCTGGTGCTCCAGACCCTTCCCAGCTCCGTTCCTCCAGGTCTTTGTTGGGAGAGGCTCAAACTGCTCCTGGGATGTGGAGCGTGGGATGGGATGGGATGGGATGGGATGGGATGGGATGGGATGGGATGGGATGGGATGGGATGGGATGGGATGGGATGGGGTAGGGATGGATGGGACAGCAGCCCTTTGCATTTGCCGTGAATTCCCTGCAGATGATCCCACACCCTGGAGCTTTTCCACCTGAATTCTGCTCCCAAGGTTTTGGAGCTTTCCAAAGCTCCAGAAATTCTCTGGATCCAGCAGGAGAAGCCTGTGGATGCACCAGCCCAGGAGCTCCGTGTGGGGCAGTGAGGTGGGAACCACAATCCCTGGAGCGAATTCCTTGCAGGGCCATTCCCCCTGGAGTTCCCTCCAGTGGACCCAACACCAGGATTCCGAGGGAAAATCACAAAACCCTGGAAGGATTTGGGCCGGAAAGGGACCTCGCCCAATTCCAACCCCACATCTCCCACTATCCCAGCCTGGATCCTTCCACCTCCCATCCCTTCACCTTCCCATTCCTCCCCATTCCCTCCTGGGAAACCAACCCAGCTCCAGCATTCCAGGGCCCTCTCCAGCCATCCCACCCCTGGCTCTGGGAAGGATCAGCCGTGGCCCAGCCAGCCCCCAGCAGGATCCACGAGGAGCTGCTGACAGGGGAAACCCGGGCTGGGCCGGAGATCTGAGGGAGCCGCGGGCACCGCCGGATCCTGGCGCTGACACAATTCCCTGGATTTGTCCTGGATCCTTCTCCCGGGGAGTTTTGTTCCCCCCAGGGAATTGACGGCTCAGCCAGAGGCGGGAACCCCGTGCCAGGGTTTTACGAGGCCTTCCTATAAATATTTCTCTTCCAGCTCGGGATAGAGGCGGAGTCTGCCCCGATGGAAAGGAGGGAAAAGCCGGGGAAATCCAATTGTTTTCCCATTTAAGCAAAACCACACACCCCTGAGATCACAAGCAGCATCCCCTGGCAAACGTGTCCTGCTTTTCTTTTTTTCCTGGAATTATTTATGTCCTGCGAGTGGGAATTGCACAGAGCCTGGTGCACAGCCCCCGACTCCCGGGCTATGGGGAAATGGTTCCCATTTGTGGCTAAAAAAAATGGGAAACAACTGGAAAACAACCGGATTTATGGGTTGTCTGGACATCTGTAGGATTATGCTGGAGCTGGGGGTTGGAAAAGGAATTTTTTCCCGTTTTTTTCCCCCAAATATTGGTCCATTTTAGGGGGGATTGTTGGGGGGTTTGGGGAGGGTTTTAGGGCTGGGTTTTTGTTTTTGTTTTGTTTTCTTCTCTGGAAAATCCAGCTGGTGGCAGAGGTGGCTCTGGAAAAACTCCAGAGTTTTTTGGAAATAAAATAAAATAAAATAAAATAAAATAAAATAAAATAAAATAAAATAAAATCCTCCAGAAAGAGGATGAGGATGGAATCCAAGGGCTGTGGGGAGGTGATCACATCTCCTTAGGAAACGCTCCCTGGCCAGGGTGCTTTGATTCCTCTTTCCCTGGAACGGAGTCGATTTTGGAATCCTTTGGAAACAGGAATACCTTCCATGAACATCAGTCCTTCCTCAAAGAAAATCTGGGAATGGGGAGAGCTTCCAAACCATCCAAAGGTTGTGGGTGCTCCTCTTTTCCCGGGAAAAGAGCGGCAGGGAAATGAATCCGGCTGTGGGGTGGGTGAAACAGGCGGAATTTGGGAAGGTGGGGTTGGAACTGGAGAGCTGCTGGAAGGAGATTCGGGATTTCCTCCATTTGGGAATTTTTGTGCCCCGGAGTGAAGCAAAGGCAAGAAAAGCTGGTGAAAATCCCTGGAATTGTCCAAATCCGAGTGGCACCGGCTGTCCCTTGTCCAAATCCAAAGGGAGCCAGGGCCGGACATCCCCGCCCTGATGGAGTCACCAGGTACAAAGGGATGTTTGGGAATCTGATCCCAAAGAAGTGACCTCACTCCGCCGGGAATTTTGGGTGGGTTAAGGCACCACAAGGACAGGATGCTCTTACTCAGAGCGAGGTCTGCGTGGGACAGGCAGGGAAGTCATCCCAGAAAAAAAACCAAAACCGTGGCTTTGGAAGAATTCCCTGGATTTCGTGAAGGGATTCTGGCACACCAAATTCCACAGATTGGAAATTTCAGTTTATACTGGAGGGGAGAATCCCGTTTATATTGGATGAATCCCATCAATTCCCCTCCAAACACAATTGGAACTCGCGCTGCTCCCATCCCAGGTGGTGTCCAAGGAATCATGGAAAACCATGGATAGCACTATTTTTATTTTTATTTCTATTTCTATTTCTATTTCTACTTTTACTTTTACTTTTACTTTTCATTTTTATTTTTTTATTTTCATTTTTATCTTTATTTTTATTTGTTTAATTTTAATTTTCATTTTTATTTTCATTTTTGGCTTTATTTTTATGTTTATTTCCATTTCCATTTCTATTTTCATTTTTATCATTACCACCACTATTACTAAATTATTATTATTACTAATAATACTTCTAATTCAAATAACATAAATAGTAACTTTAATAATTCTAATGATAACAGTAATAAAAATAATAATAAAACATTTCCACCTGAAATAACTTAATATTAATATTCCCTTCCAGTATTCCTGGGAATATCCCATTCCACCGACGGATATTGGCTCCTGCTCCGGCAAATGTGTCGGGGTTTGGCCTCTGCTCCTGTTAAAATCCCTGGAAAACTTTGGGAAAACAAGCCCCCTTGTGTTTTCCTGGGATTTTCTGGTGATTATTTTATTTTATTTTATTTTATTTTATTTTATTTTATTTTATTTTATTTTATTTTATTTTATTTTATTTTATTTTATTTCCAATAGGTAAAATTCCTTCTGAACTCCTTGAATTGTTTTCTTAAGGGAAAAAACGTGGGAAAATGTGGCGATGTTTTCCATGGACTTGCCCTTCTTTGGAGCCGGGAGGGCTCTGGAGCTAGCTGGAATTTTGGGATGGCAAAATTTCATGGAAAACTGAGAAATAATTGGAATTTTGAAGAGAAGGAATCCTCAGAATCCCAGCTCAGCTTTTCCAGGGAATTGGGATTGTGGTCCTAAACCTTCATCCCAATCCTCTGGGATAAATTCAGGGTTCTCCTTTGGAATGACCCAGGAAAACCCACCCTTGGAGGCTTTGTTCCGAGTCTGTGACTCCATGAGGAAATCTGGGATCCAGGCAGTGCCGGGAGCAACTTCCAGAGGGAAAAAAGGTGGGATTTGACTGGAGATTCCAGAAGGGTTCCGGTTTTAGCTCAGCAAGAGTGGAGTGGGATTTCCTCATTCCCAGTCCCAAAATTTCCCAGAAAGGAAAAGATTCCATTCGCTTCCAAGCCCTGGCGTGTTCCCAGAATTCCTGGATTTTGATGATTCTGTATTCCATGACTTCCACCTGCTCATAAAACCTGGAGCGTTTTGCTGTTTCCCTGCAAATCACAGCCTTCAATCCCATCCCATTCCCACCTCATCCACGGACAGGGACACCTCCCACCATCCCAGGTGGATCCAGCCTGGCCTTGGGCACTGCCAGGGATCCAGGGGCAGCCCCAGCAAAGCTGGGAATTCCAGCCCAGCCAGGAATTCCTGCCCAAGATCCCAGCCCAAGCTCCCCTTGCCCAGTGGGAGCCATTCCCTGTGTCCTGTCCCTGCAGCCCTTGTCCCCAGCCCCTCTCCAGCTCTCCTGGAGCCCCTGCAGGGACTCTGAGCATTCCCTGGAGTTTTTTTTCCCTTCTCCAGGGGAACATTCCCAGCTCTCCCAGCCTGGCTCCAGAGCAGAGGGGCTCCAGAATCCTGGAATGGGTTGGGTGGGAAGGGACCTTAAATCCCATCCCATTCCCACCCCATCCTTGTTCAGGGACACCTCCCACTGTTCCAGATGGATCCAAGCCCCAATGTCCAACCCAGCCTTGGACATTCCCAGGGATCCATGGGCAGCCACAGCAAAGCTGGGAATTCCAGCCCAACCAGGAATTCCTT
Source organism: Phylloscopus whistleri (assembly GCA_017589585.1). Taxonomy (NCBI): domain Eukaryota; kingdom Metazoa; phylum Chordata; class Aves; order Passeriformes; family Phylloscopidae; genus Phylloscopus; species Phylloscopus whistleri. The sequence goes on along the minus strand of JADMLD010000825.1, from coordinate 107,556 downwards.
CCCAAGATCCCACTGACTGTGCAGAATTCCACCCTCCACATCCCAAATCCATGGTAGAGAAGGAACGGCCAGGTTTCGGAATCTGCCCCTCGGTGTCCAAACCGACCTTAGAACAACAAATCCCTTCCTCATCTCTAATTCCTGGGATTCCGCGAGCCCTCCTCTGTCTAAACTCCTTGGGAAAACATCCAGGGCATGGCCCCGGCCGCGCTTCCGAAGGAATTTGCGGGATTATGTCGGACGGTTCCGGGCGAGCCGGAGATCAAAGGTATCGGGTTGCAGGTTTAACAAATCCTAACGGGATGTGACAGCCAGGTCATTCCATGGTTTTGAGCTGCCAGGATGGATTGGAGGGAATCTCCCATTCCAGGAGGTTGTTCCGGGATGAGGGCAGAGGATGCTGCTGAGTGTTGTTGTTTTTAGGGAATATTAGAAACAGAATGAACGGGAAGAGAATTCAGGACGGAGCTGGGAGGGTGAATCTGATTGGAGTTTTGATGTTTGGAATTCCAGATGTTTGGAGGAGGGATGGGTTGGAAGAGGGATGGGTTGGAAGTGGGATTGGGAGAGGGATGGATTGGAAGAGGGATCAGCTGGAAGAGGGATCAGTTGGAAGAGGGATGGGTTGGAGCAGGGATGGATTGGAAAAGGCATGGATTGGAAAAGGCATGGATTGGAAGAGGAAGGGATGGATTGGAAAAGGGATGGATTGGAAGAGGGATCAGTTGGAAGGGAATTGGAAGAGGGATGGATTGGAGCAGGGATGGGTTGGAGAAGGGATGAGTTGGAAGTGGGATTGGAAGAGGGATGGATTGGAAGAGGGATCAGCTGGAGGAGGGATGGGTTGGAAAAGGAATGGATTAGAAGATGGATTGGAAGAGGGATTGGAAGAGGGATGGACTGGAGAAGGGATGGATTGGAGCAGGGATAGATTGGAAGAGGGATCACCTGGAGAGGGATTGGAAGAGGGATGGACTGGTGCAGGGATGGATTGGAAGTGGGATTGGAAGAGGGATGGGTTGGAAGAGGGATGGATTGGAGCAGGGATGGATTGGAAGAGGGATCAGTTGGAAGAAGGATGGATTGGGGCAGGGATAGATTGGAAGAGGGATCGTTGGAGGAGGGATGGGTCAGAGGAGTGAGGGATTGGAAAAGGGATGGATTGGAAGAGGGATTGGAAGAGGGATGGATCGGAGGAGGGATAGATTGGAAAAGGGATCAGCTGGAAGAGGGATGGATTGGAGCAGGGATGGATTGGAGCAGGGATGGACTGGAAGTGGGGTCTTTCCCAATGTGTCACCTCTGGAAAAGTGACACTTCAGCCTCAGTGATGGGGCCCAGTTTAGGTGCAAAAATTGTCATTTAAACATTTCCTGCCCGGGGAATATTTTACTATCCATCGGCATCTCCAAAAATCCCAAGGGATACAGCAGACAAATTGGAATCTTTGCAAGGAATAACGATTTTATTCCCAGACCTCCAAAGGCACCAACATCCCCCAGAACCAGCAGGGAAGGATTTGGGATGTTGGGGATGAGGTCGGACAGGACCCAGCCCAGAACCACCCCCTCCCCAGTGCCCTGGGCTGATCCATGGAAATTCCTCCCAGGAATAACCAAACCATCCCTGTGTTCCCAACACCAAATCCAGCCCAAATCCCAAACAAATTCAAGCTCCTGGGGGGAAAATCAAATCCGGCCCAAGCCCCCATTTTTTGGTGGCCTTCACGGGCCAGGAAAAGCCTTTGAGATGTTCAAAATTCCCAAATGATGGATTTTTTCCTATTTGGTGCCACCACGGAGCCTTCCAAGGGAAAATAGCCCTGGAGAAGGATGATCCAAATCCAGGATTTTGGCTCAGGGCCACTCAGGAACCGAACCACCGCCCAGCATTCCAAAATCCAAAGGGAAGCCATCAGTTTGCGAGGAAAACAAGCCAGGAATGAGATTCCCAGCAGTTTCCAGCTCCAGGATTCTCTCTTAGAGGGGAAAAGGTCACCGAAGGTGAATTTATCCAAAAAGGTGAATCATGACTGGAAAGAATTCCAAGAGGAAATAATCTCATGGATTGGCAGGGCGGCTGCTGATAGGAGCTTGGATCCCTAAAAACCAACAACCCAGGGATCCAGCTCCGGCTCCCCAGCTCCCTTGGATCCCTAAAAACCAACAACCCACGGAAATCCAGATCCGGCTCCCCAGCTCCCTTGGATCCCTAAAAACCAACAACCCTGGGATCCAGCTCTGGCTCCCCAGCTCCCTTGGATCCCTAAAAACCAACAACCCACGGAAATCCAGATCCGGCTCCCCAGCTCCCTTGGATCCCTAAAAACCAACAACCCTGGGATCCAGCTCTGGCTCCCCAGCTCCCTTGGATCCCTAAAAACCAAAAATTCACGGATCCAGCTCCGGCTCCCCAGCTCCCTCTTTTTCCCACCTTTCCAGCCCAGATGTGAGGCTGGCAGCCCACCAGAGGAACAAAGACATCCCGGCGCTTTGGGAAGTTAATTCCTTCGGAAAACACAGCAAACCCCTGGGATTAAAGGGAGTGAGCTGGCCAGAAATCCTGGGATTCCTCAAGGCTTTGACAGCCCCTTATCTCCGGAAAGGGAAAAACGCGGAGCCGGAGCGGCTGCCGAGGCAGGTGGGAAAAAAGAGGATTTGGCCAGGAAAAAAAATGGAAAGATCAGAAAGTCCAGACAATTCCGGAAAAAATACGGGAGGAAAGGATAAGGAGGACACAGGGAGGGCAAGGGAGGGAAGAGAAAAACAGAGAAGCTGCTTTGGACTTGGAATTTTCTTCTGTGGTTCCAAAAAAATTGTGGCCAAGAGCCAGACTTGAGGAATGACCTCACTGAGGCCTTCCAGGACCTGAGGAGGAATGGGAAAAGGAGGGAGAGGGAATTTTAGGTGGGATGGAGGGACAGGACACAGGGAATGGCTCCCACTGGGCAAGGGGAGCTTGGGCTGGGAGCTTGGGCAGGAATTCCTGGCTGGGCTGGAATTCCCAGCTTTGCTGTGGCTGCCCCTGGACCCCTGGCAGTGCCCGAGGCTTGGATCCACCTGGGATAGCGGGAGTTGTCCCTGCCCATGGAATGGGATGAGCTTCAGGCCCTTTCCCACCCAAACCCTTCCACGATTCCATGATTTTCTCCCCTGTGAGCAGCGAGCCGTGCCAGAGGAGCCCGGAGCAGTTTGAGGGATGTTTCCACACAAACATTTCTGGAGCGGTTTTCAAGCCAAGCCAACCTTTTCCCGGCTCTTGGAATCGCTTTGAACCCCTGGAGCCACCTCGGAGCAGCGGCACCGCCGCCATTCCCAGGCTCCACACGGCGCCGGGCGAAGGCGAATCCCAAAAAAAGCTTTCCTGGAGGAGAACCAGCTCCGTGTGCCCGGCAGCGTGGGAAGGAAGGAAGGAGCTGCCAGCCAGACCTGGAGAGGAGGCTCCAAACCCAGGGAAGAGCAGCTGGGATTCCCTGGAAATAACTCAGCCCCATCCCCCGGTGATAAAACAGCTGAACCCCAGCCCAGCTGATCCCGGAGCAGGGAATAAATCTGGGAAGTTCTCACTCCCTTTTCTCCGTGCTGGGGGTGCAGCTGAGCCCGAAAATGGGAAGATTTTTTTTTTGGCAAGAAAGGAAATTTTTTTTTCCCAATTTTTTTTCCCACCTTTTTTTTTTTGCTGTTGGGAAGAAGCCAAAGGGTTGAACATCCCCATCCACAGCAGAGCCGGAGCAGAAGGAGAGAGGGAAAAGGATGGAAAAGGCAGGAGGGAGGGAAAGGAGACCCAGGGGAAAAAAAAAAAAAATGAAATCAAATCTGGGAGGTGTGGAAAGGGAGAGAGAAGTGAGGGGGGGAGGAATTAAAAGAGGGAGAAGATGGGAAGGGAAAAGGGGGAAAGGAGAAGGAGAGTCTGGAAAAAAAAATGGGGGATGGGAAAGAAAAGGAGAGGGAAGAAATTTAAAGTGGAGGGAGAAAGGGAATTGTGGAAAACATGGGGAGCAGCTGGTTTGGGAACTGTGGAAAAAAGAGGGAGAAGCAGGTTTGGGAATTGTGACAGGAAAAATAGGGAGAAGCCCATTTGGGAATTGTGATAGGGAAAAGGGAGAGAAACTGGCTTGGGAATTGTGGCAGGAAAAAGGGGGAGCAGCCAGTTTGGGAATTTTGAGCAGGGAAAAGGGGGGGAATAACTGATTTGGGAATTGTAGAAAAAGTAGGGAGAAGCGGGTTTGGGAATTGTGGGCAGGGAAAAGGGGGGACAGCCGGTTTGGGAATTTTGAGCAGGAAAAGAGAGGGAATAACAGATTTGGGAATTGTGGGCAGTAATAAAAGGGGGTCAGCTGGTTTGGGAACTGTGACAGGAAAAACGGGGACAAACCAGTTCGGGAATTGTGGGCAGGGAAAAGAGGGAGTAAGCCAGTTTGGGAATTTTGAGCAGGAAAACCCTGGAGGTTTTTCCTCCCAAAAACGCCTTTTCCTCGCGGCATTCCCGGCTCCGCTCCGCAGCCTCCCCATCCCGATCCCTCCCCGCCGTCCACGTGGAGCTGTTTGGAGAACAAACAAATTCCCGAGCCCCGCCGCCCCCTCGGGCGGCCCCCGGCCCTCCTGCCTCCCACACGTGCGCGGGCCCCCGGGAATTCCTTCCCAAACAATCCCGGGATCGCGTCCTTTGGCTGCCCCGGAGTCACCCCCGGGAGCGAAACCCTTCTCTTCCCATCTTTTTCTTTTTCTTTCTTTTTCTTTCTTTTTCTTTCTTTTTCTTTCTTTTCCTTTGTTTTCCTTTCTTTTCCTTTCTTTTTCTTTCCTTTTCTTTCTTTCTTTCTTTCTTTCTTTCTTTCTTTCTTTCTTTCTTTCTTTCTTTCTTTCTTTCTTTCTTTCTTTCTTTCTTTATTTCTTTCTTTCTTTCTTTCTTTCTTTCTTTCTTTCTTTCTTTTTTTTCCTTTTTTTTCTTTCTTTTTCTTTTTTTTCTTCTTTTTTTTCTTCTTTTTTTTTTCTTTTTTTTTTTTTTTTACTTTTTTTTTTCCACGGCTTGGCTCCAAGGAGAAGGGAAACGTGGAAAAAACAGAATTGCCGGGAGCGGTCAGATGAGGCCTCTCCAAAAAAACCCAAACCCCGGCTGGAATATTTCCCTCCCTTGGGATCGGCGTCCGAGAGGGAAAAATGTTCCTCCTGGGATCACTCCCAGCTGGGAAGAGTCGTTATTTATCGGACACAAACGGATCCAAGGGAGGTTTTTTGTTTGTTCTTTCCAGCTGTCCGCAAAATCCAGGCGGGATAGGGATGCTCAGGGCTCCGGAGGTGACGGAAATTTGTGGGAAAAGCAAAAGGAATTTTTTATTTATCTGGGATTTGATCCTGGAAGAGGCGGCAGAGGTGGAAGAGGTTTTTCCAAACAGGTGAAACACATCCCTGCTCCTCACAGCTCCCTGGAAAAGGGTTTTTTCCTGGATTTTTTTCCCTCTCTTCCAGGAGCTGGATAAATCCAGGCCTCGGGGAAAGCTCAGAAATCTCCAGGTCAGGAAAAAAATTCCTTTGTTTTCCTCGCCGGGTCCTTTCCCGTCTTGGGAAATCCGGTGCAAAAGAGGAAAATGTTGGAAGTCGGGGGATAAATTCCCTTTCTTCCCGTGCCTGGCCTTGGGAAATCCCTTCCTCTGTTACAGGAGGTGGAAATTCCTCCTGGAAAAATGTTCTTCCCTGGTGGAAAATGTGTTTGGAGCAACGTAGGATCTTGGAATTAGGGGGGAATGACTCAGGACCAGCCCCAGGGAGAGCCCCGGCATTCCCAAATTTCCACCACTGCTGCAAGGATATTTCCAGGATTTTTCCTGTGCCAAAGCTTTTTCTGGTGCAGCAGGAAGAGCCAAAATCTGGGATTGAGCCAGGGAGGGAAAAACCAGCTCCAAAAGTCCTGGGAAAGCTCTGGGTCTGTCGAAATCCTGCGGGATTCCTGCGGCTGAAGGGAAACTCTTCCCAAAGGGCTGAGGAAGAGCTTCCCATGGATACTCCAAGGTGGAAAAAGCAGAAATTTGGGAGCATTGGTTTGTGTTTTTTTTTATTTTATTTTATTTAAGAATCAAGTTGTAATTCTGATTTCAGGGTCCAAAATCCCAAATCTGGTGCAGATTCCCCCCAAAATCTGCATTTCCATGAAAATTAAATAACCCTGGAATTGCTACTCTTGGAAAAGACTCCAAGACCATCAAATCCCAGCCCAAGCTCCCCTTGCCCAGTGGGAGCCATTCCCTGTGTCCTGTCCCTGCAGCCCTTGTCCCCAGCCCCTCTCCAGCTCTCCTGGAGCCCCTGCAGGGACTCTGAGCATTCCCTGGATTTTTCCCTTCTCCAGGGGAACATTCCCAGCTCTCCCAGCCTGGCTCCAGAATCCTGGAATGGTTTGTGTTGGAACCTTAAATCCCATCCCATTCCCACCCCATCCATGGGCAGGGACACCTCCCCTATCCCAGGTGGATCCAAGCCCCAATGTCCAGCCTGGCCTGGGACACTTCCAGGGATGAGGAATCCACAGCCACCCTGGAAAAGCTCTCAAACCCCGTGATTCCCGCTTTTTCTCAGTCTGTGGATTTTCACACAACTCCATCCCGGCACTGTTCCCCCCGTCCTGTCCCAAATCCATCTCAGAGGCTCCCTGGAGTGGTGGCAGGACCCAAAGGAACAATTCCTCTCTTTTTTGCCACATTCCCAGAGATTTTTATGGGTTTTTTTCTGCATATTCCCTGAGCTTTTTCCCGAGAAAACCCGGAATCATTTCCTCATCCTGCAGGAGATGTGGGGACCGAGCTGACACCGATATTTTGGGAATGGTTCCTGCCAGCCTCAGCCACGGGGAAAAGCCACCAGGACATTCCAAACCCTCAGCTCCTTCCCAAATCCTCCTCCGGCTCCAAACACCAAAGCCGAATATCCCGGATTTTTAGGTTGGACAGGGATTGGTGGCACCGGCGGCCAGGCTCCCAAATTGTTTGTGCATTCCCTGGAATAATTTTGGGTGTAGCAATCCCGGCCGGGGGTCGGCTGGATCCGGCTCCGGCCGGGATCTGGCCAGGCCGTGGTGAAGGAGATGACTTGGAAGCCCAACCCTGCGGATGGAATCCATCAAATCCGTCTGGACCTCGGGGCCTGGGGATGCTCCGCTGGCCTCCTCATTCCTGAGGAATTTGTGGCCTCGCTGCCTCCAGGGCTCCTTTGAAGCTTTTCCGAGCCTGGCTGGGGGACGAGGGATTTTCCTGGGGTGACAAACGGGAGCGAAGGGTTCCTCTGGTGGGATTGGGAATCGGTTTCACCCTTGGAGAGGAAGGAATTAAATCAGGGACACCTCCCAGCATCCCAGGTGGATCCGAATCCAAATCCATCCAACCTGGCCTTGGGCACTGCCACACAGGGAAAACGTGGAATCATGGAATGGTTTGGGTGGGAAGGGACCTTCAATCCCATCCCATTCCCACTCCAACCACAGGCAGGGACACCTCCCACCGTCCCAGGTGGATCCCAATGTCCAACCTGGCCTTGGGCACTGCCAGGGATCCAGGGGCAGCCCCAGCCAAGCTGGGAATTCCAGCCCAGCCAGGAATTCCTGCCCAAGATCCCAGCCCAAGCTCCCCTTGCCCAGTGGGAGCCATTCCCTGTGTCCTGTCCCTGCAGCCCTTGTCCCCAGCCCCTCTCCAGCTCTCCTGGAGCCCCTGCAGGGACTCTGAGCATTCCCTGGAGTTTTCCCTTCCCCAGGGGAACATTCCCAGCTCTCCCAGAGCAGAGGGGCTCCAGGATCCTGGAATGGAAATGAAAGGAATCCAAAAGGAATTCCCCAAAACACAGGGACACTGGAACGCTGTCACAGCTGGAGAAAACAGGAACCTTTCCCACCAGAGCCAGGCAGAACCAAATTCCTCCTGGTAATGAGGAATTCCAGGGATAAATCGTAGAGAGGGAAAAGACTGGGATGTGCTGAGGGAGATTTTGTGGTATAACTCGGGATGGCCCAAGGTGGGTTGGACAGAACATTCCAGCCGCTGGGAAAACGCCCGGCCTCCCCATTCCCTTCAGCGCCCCACTAAAACCAATTAATTTCCATTAATTAGCAGAGCTGGGGACTCACCCATTCCCAGAAAAAGAAAACACCCCAAAAATTTCTTTTATCCATTTGGATTGAAAAAACGAGGAATTTCCTCTGGAAGCAACATAAAATCCCACAAATTCCTAAAAAAAATTCCCATAAATTCCCATAAAATCCTTTCTTTTTCCACCTCCAATATTCACACTGGAAATTCTTTTCCTCGGAATTCCGTTTTTTCCCTCCAGGAGCATCTTGGCTCCGAAATTGCCACAGATCCACGAGAGCTCAGAATCCAGGGAATGAAACCCCTTGGATTAAAACTCTCCCAAGCTGGGAGCAGTGACCATGTCCTGCGGGGAGAGGGAAGGATAAAGGTTTGGGATCAGAATTCAGCTGGAAATAAAAGGGATTTTGGGGTTGTATTCCCAGCCTCACTCTAATTCCAGGTGGGAAAAGCATTCGGAATGTGATCCAGGTTTAAATCTGGAATTTGGAGAGGGAAAAGCCCGGGTCTAAAGCCGGGCCCAGGCAAGGCCAGAGCTGGGCTTTAGTTCCAAATCCATCCCTCGGGGAGAGGGAAACCGAGACACAGCCAAGGATTCTTCCCAGTTTGGATCCACATCTGTGCCCGAAGCTTTGGAGCAGCTTCTCCGAGGGTTTTGTTTGTTAAAATCCAAATTTTTTCCATAGCTTCCATTAGAGTCCTTTCCAGGTTTGGAGTTCCATGGAAAAGCTCTTAAAGCCGGGCCCAGGGAAGCCCAGGGCTGGGCTTTAGTTCCAAATCCATCCCTCGGGGAGAGGGAAACTGAGGCACGCCCAAAAATCCAGTTGGATCCTTCCCAGCTTGGATCCACATCTGCCAGCAAAGCTCTGGAGAAGCTTCTCCAAGGGGTTTGAGTGTAAAAATCCAAATTTTTCCGTAGCTTCCACCTGGATCCTTTCCAGGTCTGGAGTTTCACGGGAAAGCTCCTTAAAACAAACAAATCCATGGAAAATCGAACTCCCCCGAAGCCTTTCCCGGATGATCCCGAGGAGTGGGAATGTCACAGCTCCAGCACCGGGAGTTTTCCTCTGGTTGGGTTATCCTGATCCAGGTTTACATTTCCTCTGGGAATTCTTCCTCCTGGTAGGAGCCCCCGTGGTTTCCTGAGCTGCTCCTCTGTCCTCATCCAGGGATGTCCCACCCTCCTTTTCCTGGGAAAAGCTCCTTGGAAAAGGGATGAGGAGCTGCCTCTGGATGTGGTGCAGCTCCCAAGCAATCCCTTTAGGACATTCCAGAAGATTCCAGGCAAACGGCATCCTCTGAATTCCACGAGGATTTATTTTTTCGGGAATGATGAATCCTGTGAGTTTTTGTTTTGTTTTGTTTTGTTTTGTTTTCCCCCGTACTGTAAATTTCCCGGTAAAATTCACCGCGATTAATTGTGATTAATTATCTCAGGAGCGCTGACCAAACATTCCGTGGTCCTGTGGAAATACCGGGAAAAGCCAGCAATTCCTCGGAATTATCCTGCCAGAAAGATCCCATCGGGGGTGCTCCGAGGTTGAGTTTGGAGGTGGAGGAGGGAGGACAGAGCTCTGGATTTAACCCCACGGGGTTACGGAAATCTGGGATTCATGGATTATTCCCAGGGAATATCCAAAGATTTCGATCCTGGAAGAGCGGTTTTGTCTCTGCTTCTCGGAGATTTTCCATGAGGAAATCACAGAAATCTGGGATTATTCCCAAGAAATATCCAAATATTTCAATCCTAGAAAAGCGGTTTTGTCTCTGCTCCTCGAGGTTTTCCGTGAGGAAATCCCAGAAATCTGGGATTGATGGATTATTCCCAAGGAATATCCTGATATTTCAATCCTAGAAAAGCACTTTTGTCTCTGCTCATCGGAGATTTTCAATGAGGAAAATTCCCTCAGGGAGTGGCAGCCCCACTGGGGCACCTTTGGGGATCCAAAAGGATCAAAAACCTCGGGAATTGTTGGCCAAACCTCTAATTCCAGGGATTGTCCTCACCCTCATCCCAACACAAACCTCCCAGAGATGCTCCGTGTGCTGAAGGTCTTCCCGGAGGAGACCCAAAATCCTGGGAAAAGGGGAGGGGAGACCCCTGGATCCATCCCTGGGATCGGGAACTTCTGGCTCCCCTCAGCAGAGGGCAGCAATGGCCCGCACTCCATAGTCAGGCAATTCCCAATGGGATTTGGGAGGAGAAAAAAAAAAAAAATAAAAAGAAATTCCATGAGGAACGTGCCTCAAAAAGAACCAAACCGAAGGAAAAAAACCCCCCATAGCTCTGAATCCAGGGATTTGCTTCATCTTTGGGTGAATCCTTTAAACATCCAAAAAAACCCAAAAAACCACAAAAAAAACCCAAAAACAAAAACAAAAAAACAGAAACAAAAAAAAAACCACCACGAAAAACCCACAAAAAACCCAACAACAACAAAAAAACCCAAACCAAACCAAAAAACCCAAAAAAACCCAAAAAACCCCCAAACCCCAAACCAACAAAAACAAAACAAAAACAAAAAAACCAAAACAAAAACCAAAAACAAAAAGTGGGAAGAGAGCAATGATGGGATGCAAAAAAAAAAAAAAAAAAAAAAGGAATGTGGGCAATCCCGATGGAAAAACGACCCTCAGCCATCCATTGGATCCTCGTGGTTTTCCAGGAAGGCTTGGAATTAAGCAGAGCTCGGGGAAAGATCGGATGGAATCAGGGCTAAGGCAGCTTCTTCCTGCTGGATCTGGGGCTTTGGGAAAGCGGGATTCTCCTTGGGATCTCCATCCCGACTCTCCCGGGGTCTCACGGAACGACGGAGCCTTGGGCACCCAGCCCCAGCTGCTCCAGGTGTATTTCCTGGGAAGGCATTTTGGAAGCACCTTCTGGCTGCTGATTCCCGAGGTTTTTGATCCTTTTGGATCCCCAGAGGTGTCTCGCTGGAGCTGTGACTCCCTGAGGGAATTTTCCTCCTGGAAATCTCCTCTAAAACTCAGAGGAAATGGGAATCCTTTTCCCAACCTGTATCCCCCAGAAAAGACCCGGCTTTTCTAGGATTGAAATATTTGGATATTCCTTGGGAATAATCCATCGATCCCCGTGGCCCACGGGGTGAAATCCAGAGCTCCCTCCTCCACCTCCAAACTCAACCTCAGAGCATCCCTGATGGATCTTTCCAGCAGATATTCCAAGGAATTGCTGGTTTTTCCGGATGCATCCACTAAACCAGGGCAGGGCTTGGGAGTCAATTCCATGCAATGACGGAAAGTTGGGATGGAGGGACCAATCCAAGGATAAACATCAGCACGGAGAGAAACCAAACTGGGAATGCAGCTGGGCCTCCTCCCATGGGGAAAAAAGCCTGGGATAACCCCCTGGATGGATTCTGTCGGTTTAGGGGGGAGTTTTCCATGTGGGTATTTTTCCATGACGACATTCCCTTCTCCCAGGAAGCCCAGGAAAAGCTGGGAAGCAGATCCCAGTCTGGGGAAGGGCCACCATTCCCTGCCTGCTCCTGGGAAGCGCAACAGTGAAAGGGAACAGAGGCAGGGAATTCCTGGGAATATGCACACGCCTGGAATTGGGGGGATCAATCCTCTGCCTGAGGGATTCAAGGATATGACAGTAGGGAAAGGGTTAAAAGCGGGATGCCAGCAAGGGATGAGAGGAGTGGGATGTTGGATGAGTCCGGGGAAGAGTGGGATCGGGATATTCTGGTGGGATGGGTTTGGGGAGCCTTGGCCAGCAGCTGAGCTCCGGGAAGGTCAGAGGAAATGGAAAATGGGAATGTATTCCAGAGGTGCATTCCATGTTCTCCCCTTTTTGCCAGGATATGAAACCGGAGGACAATCCCAGTGCTCCAGTGGCGGACAAGGAGCAGCTCCCAAAACTTCATCCAAGCTGGGAATGTGAAATCTCACGGGAAAGTTTGGGATCTGGGACTCGATGGAGAGGCTGCTGAGGCTGGTCTGGCTCCGGGGCTGTAATTCCCTGATGGTTTTCCAGGTAGGAATCCATACGGACGTGGAGACCTGACTCCACTGGTCTGCGGATTGAGGGCATGGAATTGTGGAATTGTAAATCCATGGAATGGGTTGGGTTGGGTTGGGTTGGGTTGGGTTGGGTTGGGTTGGAAGGGACCTGAAGGATCTTCCCATTCCAACCCCACTGACCAGGGACACCTTCCACTATCCCAGGATGCTCCAAGAGGAGCTGGAGAGGGGCTGGGGACAAGGGCTGCAGGGACAGGACACAGGGAATGGCTCCCACTGGGCAAGGGGAGCTTGGGCTGGGATCTTGGGCAGGAATTCCTGGCTGGGCTGGAATTCCCAGCTTGGCTGGGGCTGCCCCTGGATCCCTGGCAGCGCCCAAGGCCAGGGTTGGATCCACCTGGGATGGTGGGACTGGATGGGATTTACGGTCTCTTCCCACCCAAACCATTCCATGAACATCCCAGCCAGCAATAACTCGGGATTTAGGAGTGTCCAAGGCCAGACTGGACATTAGGGATATTGGATCCACCTGGAATAGTGGGAGGTGTCCCTGCCCATGGATGGGGTGGGAATGGGATGGGATTTAAGGTCCCTTCCCACCCAAACCATTCCAGGATTCCACTTTTTTCCCCGTGTTTATATAAAACAACATTCACACGGATAAGTGTCAAACCCGCTCAGCAAAGCCGGAATTCTCCAGGAAAACCAAACATTCCCTGCATTGGGGCTTGGATCCACCTGGGATGGTGGGAGGTGTCCCTGCCCTTGGATGGGGTGGGAATGGGATGAGTTTCAGGTCCCTGCCCACCCAAAACCATTCCATGATTCCATGATTTGAATGTCCAGGACCAGAGTGGCTCTGGAGGCTCTGGCAGGTGGGACAGAGCAGTGGAAGGATGGATCTCTCCCTCCATCCCTAAATCCAGTGCTCATCCAGCCCCAATTCCCTGGAGCTGAGGCTCGGGATTCCTGGAGCTGTCGGATCCCAAAAAAACACCCAGAGGAAAAAGCTCCGGGCTTTTTCAGGGATTTGTGGAAGCAACCAGGATCATCCCACCTTTCCCACCTCCTCCTCGCTTCCAAAGGAGCTGCTCTGCAAATTCCATTCCCAAGATTTAATTCCTGGGGTTCTTCCAAGTCCCGCTGTCATTCCAAGGGCCTCTGTTTGTTTACATTCGGATTTTATTTAGCCCTCTCCCACTTCCTCATTTCCAGCCCCATTAATTGCCAATTAAACGCCTCATCCCTGATCCCTGGGGGGTGGGATGACCTAATCCCGGTGTTTTACCCCCGAATTTGTTTGCCTGGAATTTTGGAGAGACATCAAACCTCAACGCAAAGGCCTCAGCCTATGGAGAGGGAGGCGCATCCCGGGGGAAGCAATTCTGAAGGATTCATCTTTCCCTCCAGGAAAAAAACTTCCAAAATTTTTTTTTTTTTTGGAATTCTGTTTGGGTTTTTTTTAAGGAAAATCTGAACTTGCTGGAAGCAAAATCCTTCATTTTTTAGGGAGAGATTCCTCTCTGGTTTTGTTGGCATTCAAAGACCTTGGGTGGACATATCCCAAAAAAATATTCTTGGGGTCAGGATTCTGACGGTATGGGGTAAATCTCCCTTTTCCATCTTTTAAATTTCATTAAATGCCAAAAAATCCTCATTTTTCCTAAAAATATTTTTTTTGCAGTTGAAAATTCTGGGGTTTAGTAGAAAAAAAAAACCAAAACACAGAAGAAAACCAAATTCCTCTCATTTTTGATGGATCCTCATCCAGCTCTGATTCCAAAGGGGACGCGTGACTATGGAATTCTTCGTCCCAAAATTCAGAGGAAATGGGAATCCTTTTCCCAACCTGTATCCCTGAGAATGCAAAGGAACTGGGAAATCTGGGATTCCAGGCTCCTCTGTGCATCCCGCTTTTCCTCACGTGCCTTGGGAATGGGCCAGAACTGCTCCTGGAATCCCGGGATTAAGGTTTATGGATACCAGGCTGGGAAGAAGCAGCTGGAGCCTCTCCGCTGCAGGACACATGGAAGGAGATTCCAGGATATTCCAGAGGAAACTGGGCTGCGGCAGGAGCAGCTGGAATGGGTTTTGTCCCTTCTTCTGCCTCTCCTGGGCCGTGTCTGTCCATTCCCGCTCCACGGATTTTTCCCTTTTCCTTCCCTTTCCATGATCTCCCAAAGAAAAAATATAAATGAGAAATCAAAACTTTTCTCGGATTTTCTTCCATACTTCCCTTGGAGGGTTATAACCAAAGAATCCCGGGAATGCTGAGGTTGGAAAATCCCTCCAAGGTCACCGGGTCCGAGCTGTGCCCAATCCCAATCTTGGCACTGAGGGCCACATCCAGGAATTCCATGGACACCTCCAGGGATGGGGATTCCAAACCCCCCTGGGCACTTCCAAGGCCTGAGCTCCCTTTCCATGGGGAAATTCCTGGAAATTCCTGCTGCTGCCCACCCTGAGCCTCCCCTGGCCCAGCCTGGGGCCGTTCCCTCTTTTCCTGTTTTCCCCTGGGATCAGATCCCAACTCCCACCTGGTTCCAACCTTCCAGGGAGTTGTGCAGAGCCACAAGGGCCCCCCTGAGCCTCCTTTGCTCCAGGCTCAGCCCCTTTCCCAGCTCCCTCGGGAATTCTCCAGCCCCTCCCCAGCTCCATCCCTGCCCTGGACTCGCTCCAGCCCCTCCAGGGTCTCTCTTGTCACCCAGGAGGGGAACCAGGCCCAGTCCCTGCAGCAGGATCATTGGGGTTGGAAAATCCCCCCAGGATCATCCAGGCCGACCTGGGACTGATCCCCACCTTGGCACTGAGTGCCACATCCAGGAATTCCATGAACACCTCCAGGGATGGAGATTCCAAACCCCCCTGGGCACTTCCATGGGCTGAGCTCCCTTTCCATGGGGAAATTCCTGGAAATTCCTGCTGCTGCCCACCCTGAGCCTCCCCTGGCCCAGCCTGAGGCCGTTCCCTCTTTTCCTGTTTTCCTCTGGGATCAGATCCCAACTCCTACCTGGCTGTCCCCTCTTGTCAGGGAATTTCCGAGAGGGAAAAGGCTCCTCCTTTTCTCCAGGCTGAACCCCTTTCCCAGCTCCCTCGGGAATTCTTCAGCCCCTTCCCAGCTCCCTTCCCTTCCCTGGACGCGCTCCAGTCCCTCCGTGTCCTTCTTTCCACGAGGATCCCGGAACCAAACCCAGGAACTGAGGTGTCCCAGCAGCTCCGTCATTCCCCGGTCCTGCTTCTGCTCTGTTTTGGATAAAGGCCAGGGTGCCATGGGAATTCTTGCCCATCTGGGCTCATAACCGATGGAAAACATCAAGGAGAGCCTTGGGAAAACCGGCTGAGCTTCACCTCTCCCTGGGGATTAAAAAAACCCAAAAAAACCAAAAAAAACCAAACCAAAACCAACCAACCAACCAACCAAAAAACCCCAAAAAACCAAAAAAAAAACCCAAAACCAAACCAAAATGAAAAAAAACAACAAAAAAAAACCCAAAAAAAGAAAAAAGAAAAAAGAAAAAAGAAAAAGAAAAAAAAAAAAGGACAAAAAAAGGAAAAAAAGAAACAAAAAAAGAAAAAAAAAAGAAAAAATAAAAAGAAAAAAAGAAAAAAAAAAGGATGGAAAATCAGCCATTGGAACATTTCTGCTTTAATTTCAGTCTTTTGGAAAAAAATCCAGCCGGGAAGAACGCAATCCAGGGGCATTGTTAAAACAGAAGGTGAGAGGAGGGAAAAAGGGAGCAGCGAGGGAAAGTGTGGAATAAAAAAAAAAAAAATCAAAAAAAGAAATTAAAAAAAATTTTTAAAAATCAAATAAAAGGAATATCAGGCAGCCTGGCGGAATTCCAGGGTAGCAGGCTGGCGGGATAAAGGGACAATTAACTGGGAGAAAGGAGTTTGGCACAGGAGGAATTTCAGCAAGGGATGGGCTGGGAAGGGGAATAAAAATACAGGGAAAAACCCACCAGGAAAATCCATTCCGGATGGGGCACTGGGAGTGATTTTCCTGAGGGCGAGGGGGCTGGAAGGGCACCCAAAGGTAATTCCAGGATAAGTCAGGGAGGTGGGAAGCTCCAGGCGGGAAGCAACAAGTGAGAAACGCTCCGAGGGGAAAAAAAAGATTCCGGCCCTAGCTGGAGCTCAGGGGGCAAGCAGCTGAAAAATGTGCTTGGAACGAGGTTTTCGGGAGGAAAGGAAGGACAGGCCGCTGGGAGAGCTGGAATTCCTCACAGCATTCCGCCAGCCAGGAAAAGAGGCAAACAAAAACAAGCAGGGAAAGGAAAGAAAGGGGGAAGGTGTTTGAAAAAAATCGGGAATTAACCCGCGAAAGTCGCTCCCGGTGTGGAAGAGGTAGGGAAATGTCTGGGAAATCGGGTGAGGGGTGGGCTTGGAGAGCTGCAGGGAAGGAAACTGGATTTCCAGATCTGAGGAGCTGGGACGAGAGCAGGACAGCTGGGAAAAGGGAAAGGTGTGCCCGGACTTCCAACAGCCGAAAGAGTGGGAATGCTGGGAATTCACAGAGCGGAAGTGTGAGCGGTGACTCCGGAGTTATAACTGGATGGGTACAAAGGGAAAGGATTTGGGAGTGAACCTGAGGCTGGAGCCTGGAAACTGAGGTTGAGCATCCAGGAAACCTTCCTGGAAATCAGGAATTTCACCCTCTGGAATAATCATTTCCCATAAATGCTGGGAAGCTGTGGCTGGAAGCGTCCAAGGCCAGGCTGGACACTGGGGCCTGGAGCATCCTGGGGTAGTGGGAAGTGTCCCTGCCCATGGGATGGGGTTGGAATGGGATGGGATTTAAGCTCCTTCCCAGCCCAAGGAATTCCAGCAGGGATGACGAGGATCAGCATCCCCGACTCTGCTCGGGGCTTTCCTTCTCCATCTCATCCCACTTTTCCCTCTAAAGCGATGGCTCAGCCCATGAGCTCAGCGATGATGAGGATGGAAAACAAATCCCAGAGCGTGCCAGGATGGCAAATTACAGGGATTTCTCATGGGCAAGGCAGTGGGAAGGGGAAAAACCTCAGGAATACGCAGATTTCCCAAGGAAAAGCGGGATCTGGGACCCAGAGAGGATGATGAAGGTCGTCTTTGCTCCTGGGTCCCTCTGTGGCATCAGCCAGGTGGGAAACGGCATCTGGGGTTCAGGTGCGACATCCCAACCTCTGGAAAAAACATTCCCAACCCTCCGAGGTAGGACACAGGCAGCATCCCCATGCTGCGGGCTGTGTGTGTGAGGAGGGAATTCAGGAGGTCAGAAAGCCGGGAGAGGGGGGGACAAAATTCCATTAAAAAGACAAATCCTCGTCCTCCGCGGTCTCACTGGGAAGCCCTGGCAGCGCACTTGGCCGGAGCGGCGCATTCCCTCTCCGCGGCCGCATCCCTCCTCACAGCTTTCGCCCATTCCTCAAGTTCCTTCTCCCTGCCGAGGCCGCGGCGCTCCGGCCTTCTCCGGCCGGAGTCTCCGCTGGAATCCTTCTCATCCCGCTCCCCGCGGCGGCCTGGCCTGGGGAAGCGCGGGGACGGCCGCGGCCGGAGGTGTTTTTTTAAGGATTGTTTAGCGTTTCGCTCCTCCGGAGCGCCGGTGTGTTTTTCCTTCCAGCCCACTCACGCTCTTCCCAGCAAGAAAATTCCCGGGGCCAGGGCTCCGGGCGGGCCCTCGGCACCCCAGGATCCCCCGGCTTTGTCCCAAAGCCGCGGGAGGGCGGCTGTTGTTGGAAAGGAAAAACAGCCGTGTCAGGCCTGAAAGTCCCAGCTCCGTGCCCCCGAGCCCTTTTTCCTGGAGAGCGGCTCCGCATTCCGGAGCTCGGAGCGCTCCCGGAGATGCCAAAGGAATTCGGTCGCTCGGCTCGGCGAGGAAATAACTTGGAAATTAAGGTGTCCACGTCTCTCCGGGTATTTCCACCGATAACGCTTCCCGACAAGATCCTTCCTTTCCCGGGTTCGTTTGGCCCTTTCCCGGGAAGCCGCTGGAAAAGTGGGATGCGGAGGAATTGAGGGGTTTCTTTGTCCTGGCATATCCAGGCAGCAGCATTCCCGCAGCACCTGGCAGGAAAGAGGAGCCGAGGACATCCCAACCCTCAGCTGTTTTCCAGGAGAAAATGAGGAGCTGAAGGAAAAGGGGGAAACTTGTAGGGGAATTAAAGTTTCAGTTTAAACCGCCCTGGGAAGTTGGTGATGTCCCTGGATCCCTGGAAGTGTCCAAATCCAGGTTGGACAGAGCTTGGAGAAGCCTAGGACAGTGGGAGGTGTCCCTGCCAATGGATGGGGGGCAATGGGATGGGATTTAAGGTCCTTCCAACCCAAACCATTCCATGATTCCCTGAGAAATTCCGATTTCTCATTCTCGTCACTGTGAGGCGATTCCTTTCATATCCAGGGTTTTATTCCCTGTCTGGCCACAGGATTTTGCTGGACAGAGGGGAACAGGCCTGGGGTCCTTTCCATGACATTGTTTTTTAGGGGAACATCCCATTCCTGGGAATGCCATTCCCAAAAACCCATCAATGCTTCCAGCAACGGTGGCCAGCCCTCGGAAGAGATTTGTAGGGAAGGAAGTCCCTCCACACCCTTGGTCTGCTCTGAGGCCATAGATCACAAGGAATGTGGCCAAACCTCATACAGACATCTGCAAATCCCTGCACATTGAATTTCCCAGAGAGGGGAATTCAGCACAGGAGCTTTTTCCGGGTGGGATTTTAGGGTGGGAACTTGCTCCGTGCACATTGAATGTCCCAGAAGGTGGAATTCAGCACAGGAGCTTTTCCGGGTGGGATTTTTTTTCTGGGTGGGAAATAGCTCCACACAAACGAAGTTTTCCGGGAAGTGTTGTTAGTGATTCCACAGAAACTCCTCTCCTCTGTCTGGGCTAAATCTGTTTGCCAGGATTCATTCAAGGGTCTTCCTTTTGGGAAAAAATTTCCGGTGGCAGCTCCCAGTGATCCAAATCCTCTCCCTTTCCTGAAGAAAAAGGAGGTGGAACCCGCTTTGGAGGCCCAAATCTGATTCATGTTCTGCCTTCCCAGGATTGTTTTTCCTGTAATTTTTGCTGGGCACGGTTCTTCTCTTGGATCCAACCGTCCTCTTCCCTTCCCGCGCCTATTCCTTCCTAAAGTTGTGCTGGATCAGATAAGCTGAGGTTCTGGAAGCTGAGTTCGACCGAGGGTCTCTATTTTCTGGGAAATTGGGGAAATCGGGATCGAAAGGGTGAAGAGGGATGAGGAAAAGCCGTTTTTTGGGATGGGTGGGAGCCGTGAGTCACAAAGGATCAGGGATGGGGCGACAAGGAGGAGGAAAGGCTCCTCCGATGGGTCGTTTTCCAGGTCGTTTTCCATCCCCACATGGATTTGGGAAAGCTGGAGTCACATCCCTCAGCCACTTTTTGGATCGGAAACGGTCCCTGGAAACACAGAAATTCCAGGATTTCGTCTCCTCCTTTTAGCCACGCCGCACTGGGAAGCATTCCCGATTTCTTTCCCGCTTTTCCGCCACCTCCTTGCTGTCTTCTCTCATTTAACAGGAATATCAAATGAGAGGCTCGTTAAGCCTCAGGCTCGTTAGGAGAAACCGAAGCTGCTGGAGTTTGCCTGGAAGAGTCGGGATCTGATGACAGGAGCTGACACTGGGTTGTTTGGGAGTTATTAGGATCAAGGAGAAATCGGCTGGAATCCCGGGATGAAAGGAATTGGAAACCCATCAGGAAGAGGCAGTGGTTTGTCCCAGGCAGGGGGAGCTTTTCCCAAAAAAAAAAAAAAAAAATCCCACAAAATTCTCTGATCTAATGGAACAGTTCTGTCACTGAGGACGAGAAGAAACGGCCTCGAATGTGCCAGAGGAGGTTTAGGTTGGATATTTGGGAACACTTCTCCCTGGAAAGGGTTGTCCAGGCCTGGAAGAATTCCCAGGGGTGGAGCCCTCATTCCTGGAGGGATTGAAATCCATGTGGATGTGGCACTTGGGGACATGGGTTGGTGGTGGGAATGGTCGGACTTGATGAACTTGGAGGGCTTTTCTGGATTATCCAGAGATTTACTGGATCTGTGATGCCACGAGGGGCAGAGTGAGGTATTTGTGGCCCTGTGATATCCAGTGGTGGGAACATTCAGTGATTCCAGTTGGGAAGGGCAATTCCAGGGAAAGGCAATTCCAGGGAAAGGCAATTCCAGGGAAAGGCAATCCCAGTTCTCCCCAGGCCCACGAAGGCCAGGTCCTTCCTCTCCTTTCCCCACACCCAGAAAATTCAGCTCCCCTTTTTCCCTCTGTCCTCTGAGGGACAGATAATCCATGCCCTGGGAATTTCCACCTCCCTGGAAGTTCGGAACAGCTCCGTTTTGAGGGAATCAGCAGAGCAGGGCCTTATTTCTGTCCAAAATAACTTCCTTTAAGTGGGGAAAAAAAAACCTTTGGAGCCTTGGACATCCACGGAAGCTGCGCTCCCACTCCATCCCAGCTGACATTTCCCTGCCTCTTCCTCCACCGGGAACAGGCTCCACCTTTTCTATTTTTATTTTTCCCCTTGCTTGTGGGGCCTCCATCCAGGTGACCCCAAACCCATCTCCGAAGCTCCCAGAGCCCTTGGGAAGGAGGAAGCGGCCGGAGCCGGCCGCCGGAGCGGAGCAGGCACCAAGGTCATCCTTTGCATAATGTATTTATCTTGGAAAACGGGGGCCCTCGTTCAGGCTGTCCAAGAATCCAAGTGCTGAAACCAACACTAAGTCAACAGCACTTAGAGTAATGAAATAAATTCTTCAGGACAATCCAGCCCCAAGGAGCTGACAAGGAAAGGCGGGGGGGGGGGTGGGACGGGGGTTGTTTTTATTAAAATTCCTTCGTTCCTGCAAACCGGCATTGTCTGTGTTTCTTGGATGCGGCCTACGGAGAGACACCGCGCTGAGGCCTAGGCCGGAGTTTATTTAGTCTGCTGCCTGCAGCAAAGGAAAACAGAAAGCTTAATAAAAGATTTCCTTCTGCGGGAGCCCCTGCGATTCGCAGATCAGGAAGATAAGGGGGGGGTTGCTGTGGGGAGGGAGGGATAATTCCCCATCCCGACGGGGACGGCATTCCCAAGCCGAGGGAACGGGAATTTGTCTCCGGCCTCTGGTTAACCGCAGGCCCCGAGCGAAAGCCACCGGGGCTGAAAGCTTAAACTGTTCTTAATTGTGCTGCAAAGCTCAAAGGAAAATATTTTTTCGATTGCCCCGGCTTTTTTTTAATCTAAATATGATTTAAATTCGGCTGTGCCCCTTTCCCTCCCGACAGCGCCGCCACATCGACCCTCAGTTCCTTGACCTCTGGCGTGGAATTCCGCCAGGAACTCCACAGAAGTGGAAGCTTAATTTGGGAGCCTGGGTTCCACCGGCCCCGAAACTTCAGGATTCAGTTACGTGGTTCTGCTCCCGATCCTCTCGTTTACCTGGAGAGAGGTTTCACCCCATTATTCCAAGATATTGTGCCCGTTGTTCCTTTCCTCGGGAATTCTGTCTGTGTGGCAAGTATTCCAGGTCCTGAAGAGGTTTTTTTTGGACCTTGGAAAAGGAAATATTCCTCAGCTTTGGGGTCTTCCTTTCCTTGGAAATGGAAGATTCCCTCGGTTTTGGTGTTTTCCCTCCCAGACCTCCAACCTGCCTCTCCCACCCTGTGGTTCCTCCCAGAGCAGGGATCCAGAATTCCATAAAACTTCTTCCCGATGTTCCCCCCACAGCCAGAAAATCTCCAGGGCAGAGCGTGAATGAGGGTGACGCCATTCTGAGAAGGTGGAAAAAGGTTTTCCTTTTTCCAGGAAAAAAAAAACAAAACCGTGAGATTAAAACACATTCCTCTGCTCTGCCCCCTCCAAAATCAGCTCGGATTCCCTAAAAATCGGCGGGACAAGGGTGACACGTGGAAGTTACTGGGAGGGACACAAGGAGAGGTGGCCGGAGTTTAGCTGGAAGTGACACCCATTCCAAAGGGTGAATTCCAGTGAATTCCCCAGGTTTTGGGGTCTCCCAGAGCTCAGCGGGGCTTTAGGGTCATTGTGGGGTGATTTGCAGTGGGTCAGCCCCGCTTCAATCCCTGTCTCCTCTTGGTATTCCCGTGGGAAGTGCAAAGGATCAGGAACCCACGTCCATCCCCACCTTTTCCTTTTTCAGACTTTCCCCTCTAGGAAAAGTCCCTTTTTCCCTGATTCTCGCCCCAAATATCCTGCTAAACACACTCGGGCACTCCGGCCACTTCCTTGGATCCCGAATCGATTCCAGCTGGGGGTCACGGAGAGCTGGATGCCTCCAAGGGGCCGGAATACAGACGCATCTTTTGGATTTTGGGTCGGAAAAATTGGCCCCATTTCTGCTGGCAGCCATGCGGAGATCCCAAGGTATCCAGGGCCCTGGGTCCACGCTGTGATTCCCACCTGGACCATGCAGAATTGGGAGAGACATTCCTGAGGCTGCAATTATCCCAAAAAACAACAGGATTAGTAGGGAAAAGCTGTTTTGTTTTCTGGTTGCCTCACTCTTCCTTCCACAGTAGGAATGAGTCTCAGGTGGGAAGGTTTTCCTTTGTTTCTCCCTCTCCTTGTGTCCAACATTACAAATCCCCCATTTTAAAAAATTCCTTAGGGATTTTTCCGCTGGTTTTTGGCTCCAATTGGAGCTGTCACCGAACTGTCTCCACAGGTTTTTGGGGTTTTTTCAACAATATTTGAGGAAGGATTGGGATTAAGCCAAGCAGGGAACCCGGATGGGGTTTAAGCCCCTCTGCCAGTGCCCGGGAACGGGACATCCTAATATAATAATTGGAATAATCATGGAATTGTGGAATGGTTTGGGTGGGAAAGGACCTTCAATCCCCTCCACTTCCAACCGCATCCATCTGCAGGGACAACTCCCACTATCCCAGGTTGCTCCAAGCCCGTCCAACCTGACCTTGGGCACTCCCAGGGATGTGGCAGCCGCAGCCTGGCTGCTCCAGCTTTATCCAAAGAATTCCATCCCTTGGGTTATCTCACCCAAACCTTCCCTCCTCAGCTCCAGGCCGTTCCCTTCATCCCGTCATTCCATGCCCATCCCCTCTACATCGAACGACCCCAGGAAACTTCAGGAAGAGCACATGGAGGAGGTGAAGTGAGGCTCTGGGAGGAGCAGGAAAAGGGGGAATGCCAAGTCCCATTCCCGGAGCCAGCGGCCGGAGCCAACGATCCGAGCGGGAAGCGCCGACCCGGGAGCCGCCGTACAGAAGCTCTCCCTGAAAAACCTGGCCCGGGCCGCTGAGGAAGTTCTTTTCCTTTCTTTCTTGGGAAGGATCTTCACGGATGAAGAGATTCCAGATGGCCGGCGGCCACCTGCCACCGGGATTATGGGATGCAAAGCCTCGGGAAGAGCGCTCGCCCCGCCGCCGTTCCCGGGCGCGCGGAAGCCAACGGAGCTTGGACGGGGCTAAATCCTCCTCACCTTATTGCCTTTCTGGGAATTCGGGAAAAGCGTTACCCGGCGTCCTCCTGGCCTCCGCAGCTCTGCCTTGAAAAACGATCCGGTTTGGAGCTCCGCGTCCCCTCAAGCGCCCGTATTCCTAGGATTTCACTTGGAACGGCAACATTTGGAATCCATTATCCCATCATTAATTTCCTCCGCTTTTTCCCCCCCCCCCGCCCCCCCAGCTTTCCGTGCCTTGCGCTGGATCCTGGCGCTCCTTGGTCCAAGCAGCTTCACTCCGTCGGTTTTCCTGCAGCTCCATCATTTTTTCCAACTCCAGGAGGCTGGGTTTGCTTGGAGCACAGATCCAAAGGTGTGTCCTGGATGGAAAGTTGCAGAACGAGACCCAGTGCTCCCGGTTTTCCTACCCCAGGCTGGCCCCCGCCTCATCCAACCTCCCAGAATTCCCTTAAAAAAAGTCCTACCTGAAGAGGTGAGTCTGGAAAGAAACAACTCTGGGGATAAACAAACAAACAAACAAACAAACAAACAAAACCCCAAAAACACCCCAAAACCAAGCCAAACCAACAAAAAAAACCCCAAAACCAAAACCAAAACCAAAACCAAACAAACAAACAAAAAACCACACAAAAAAAACCCAAAACAAAACAAAAAAAACCCCAACCAAAAAAAACAAAACAAAATAAAAAAAAACCCCAAAACAAACAAACAAAAAAACCACAAAAAAACCCAAAAAACCACCACAAAAAAAGCCCTGGAAAGAAAACAAAGATTTTTTTTCCCCTCTAAAAATGGAAAGGAAATTTATTCCTGGAGTTTTGAGGGATGAGAATCAGGATCATAAAATCAAGGAATCGTGGAATTGGTCACAGAAGGGAATTTTAAGATCATTTAATTCCATCCCCTGCCGTGGGCCGGGACACGTCCCAGTATCCCAGGTGGATCCAGCCTGGCCTTGGACACTTACAGGGATCCAGGGGCATCCACAGCTTCTCTGGGAATTCCATTCCAAGGGCTCCCCACCCTCAGAGGGAGGAATTTTTTCCCAGTTTTTCATCTCAAGCTGTGTTGGAGGCTCTGGCGGTTGTCAGGATAAGGTGCTCAGAGCCTGATGATTCCACCCCATCCTGAGGTTCCACAGGGCGAATAAACTCCGAACCTTCCAGGAAAATCCAAACCTGCTTCCTCCGTGGAATAAAGAGTCGGAATCTCCAGTTATCCAGGGCTGACATTTTCCCACAGTGGCTTTAAGGACAGAACCTTTCCTCTAGGCCTGGATTAGAGGACCAATCCAAACCTGGGATCACTGGAATTCCAGGAATGAGGTCGCTTGTGGATTGGCTGTAGGTTCAGACACCCAAAATCGGAAAAAAAGGGAACATGGAATTATTAACTCCAAATGGCCTCGACTGTAGGGATTTTACACTGCATGGATCCCATTCCTAAAGGAAGGACAGAAAAGAGGGAAAGACGAGAAGGAATGGTGATCCAAATGGAAGCCGGCTGGCTGGAATTTTCTGGAACAATTCCACATCAGCGCCATGGTGGGTTTGGAGACAATGCAGGAGCCAAATGCCTTCCCAGGTGGAACAAAGGAAAAAAAAAAAAAAAAAGAGGGATTTAGGGAAAATATTCCCGTCTAAATTAATCCGGAGTTGCAGACCAGGTACCATAGGAATTTGGTGGAATCCCATCCGTGGCCTGCTGAAATGTAGGGATCATTTCCCCCTCTCTGGAATTTCCAAGGGTTTTGCCATGAGAGCCCTTGGAAGTTTTAACTGGGCAAACCTTGACCTGAATTTTGGAAAATGCATTTTGAGGATGAGGAAGCAAATTCATCATGGATTTATTAAAAAAAAAAAAAAAAAGGGATTGTGGCATGCAGGAGAATCGAGGGATCTCCTTGGATTTTCCACAGGGTCCCTGCAAAGCCTTTGGTTGGATCTTTCCTCCTGCAGGACATCCGTGGAAGGAAACTTTGTCTGCTTTTATTTTGCTGCTGGTGAGGGGAAAAAAAGGTTGGAAAAGATTTGGGAATTCTTTCCCTCCTCGTTGATGGAGTGGAATGATGTCAGAGGGATTCAAGAATTCCCGGAGATCATTCCTGTTCCTCCAGCTCCGTCAGGGCACGGAGTTGCTCCAGTGCTCAGCGCATCACAGGAGGAGGAAAGGAGGAGGGAAATCCCACAATCCCAAAATCCCTGAGGTCGGAAAAGCTCTCCGAGGTCATCGAGTCCAACCTGTGCCTGATCCCAACCTCAAACCTTCCTGGGAATGCCACAGCCCTTCCCACCCCGCTCCAGCCCTTGGAGCTTGGATGAGATGGAAAAGCCTGGATAAACACCTGAACCCCGAGATGTTTCCCTGGAATGCTCCCGGATCTGTCCCAAGCTGGCCCATCCCTCTCACCAGCAGTCTGGGGAAGTAATTCCAGCTAAAATCAGGAGACTTCCAAGGAAGTCCTGAGCCTTATCCTGGATAACCCGAGGTGGGGAAAAAAAAAAACTCCGGGCGGAAAAACCCAAAAGCGCCAACTTTTCCCTACGAGGTATTTGTGCTGCCTTGACACGGCTCCGCTTCCTCGCACCATTCCTCTACATCCGGCTGGCGGATATTTTT
Organism: Phylloscopus whistleri; assembly: GCA_017589585.1. Taxonomy (NCBI): domain Eukaryota; kingdom Metazoa; phylum Chordata; class Aves; order Passeriformes; family Phylloscopidae; genus Phylloscopus; species Phylloscopus whistleri. The sequence continues at coordinate 81,474 of JADMLD010000825.1, read as the reverse complement.
CCATAGAGTGGGAATGCTGATCTTGGCAGGGGCTGAGAGCAAATAGAGAAGCTCCGACGAGCTCCGAGCCGTCGGGAAAGCTGCCGGGAACAGCGGGAGGGAGCGGCGGAGAGCCGGAGGGCTGGAGAGGGAGCCCAAAATTCCCGCGGGATTTGGGAAGGGTGAGGGGAACCCCCCACCATCCCAAAGGGCAGGAGCCCGCCAAGGAGCACCGCTATTATTCCAGCTGGTGAGGGGATGGTCCGTAGTCCCACTGCCATCTGGGCCGAAATGGTTCCCAGGAAAGAACATTAAACCACACCTAAGCCCTGCCAATAATGCTCCCACAAACACGGACAAAAATCCTCCCGAGTCAGTTACAAGACCTCCCCAAAACCAGACCAGCTCGGCATGGAGACGGAGACGTCGCCAAATGACCACAAATGAGAAAAGAAACCGTCCCGTCACCCGACAGCGGACGGAACAGAGCCGAGCAAGACACCCAGAAAAAATCAAGCCATAAACCAGATATAGTCTGACCAAAAAGCTGACCCCTCAGTTTATGTGTTAACACCCTTTTTACCCCAAAATATTCCCCTCCCTCAACCCCTGCCAACCCTCCCTAAACCCCAAAAACCCTCCCCTCTCACCACAAAGCTAATCATTCTCGCTTATATTCCCCCTCAGAACCCCCATCCCTCTTTCACACACCGCTGGCGAAATTCCGCCTCAGTTATTATCCGGTTTCTTTTATTCCCAATCCTTGGCTTCCATGCTTACAACCGCCAGTCACCTGCTGTCCTTAATAATCTTTATCGTTTCCATGTTATCCAGAGTGGGATCCTCGCACTGATCCTTGGATTACGGGAGCAGGAGAGGGCCAGAGAGGCCCAGGCTGAGGATTTAAAACTGGGATTTTCTTTAAGCCAGGCTTTGGAGACCTAAGGAAAGGGCTCCCCAAATCCCCATCTCCCCACTTCAGGGTTGGTCATGTCTGCTTCAATTTGGGATGGGAAATTCCAGCCTGCTCCTGCTTTTTGGGAACTGCTGGAGCAGCCCCCTCTGCCTCAATCCGTGTCCCTTCCTGCTCCAGGGACATCCCAGCAAGGGAATTGCAGGATGTGGTTGGAAAGGAGCCGCTCACTCCCCTGCAGGGAGATCCTGCCTGAAGGGAGCCTCAAAAAACATGGAGAGGGACAATTTCCAAAGGCCTGGAGAGACGGGACACCAGGAATGGATTCCCACTGCCAGAGGGCAGGGATGGATGGGCTCTTGGGCAGGAATTCCTGTCTGGGAGGGTGGGGAGGGGTTGGGATGGAATTCCCAGAGAAGCTGTGGAATCCTGGCAGTGCCCAAGGCCAGGTTGAACATTGCGGCTTGGATCCACCTGGGACAGTGGGAGGTGTCCCTGAACAAGGATGGGGTGGGAATGGGATGGGATTTAGGGTCACTTCCAAACCAAATCATTCCAGGATTCTGGAGCCCCTCTGCTCTGAAGCCAGGCTGGGAGAGCTGGGAATGTTCCCCTGGAGAAGGGAAGGCTCCAGGGAGAGCTGGGAGCCCCTGGCAGGGCCTGCAGGGGCTCCAGGAGAGCTGGAGAGGGGCTGGGGACAAGGGCTGCAGGGACAGGACACAGGGAATGGCTCCCACTGGGCAAGGGGAGCTTGGGCTGGGATCTTGGGCAGGAATTCCTGGCTGGGCTGGAATTCCCAGCTTGGCTGTGGCTGCCCCTGGATCCCTGGCAGTGCCCAAGGCCAGTCTGGATCCTCCTGGGATAGCGGGAATTGTCCCTGCCCATAGAGTTGGAATCTGGTGATCTTTAAATGCCCTTCCACCCAAACCATTCCATGATTCCATGATGGTCTTTCCAGGGGGATCTTTCCAAGGAACACAAGCCAGAATCACCTTCCCAAGCCGTGCTTAGCTGGCTGGATGGGGTGACGATCTCCAGGCGAAAGGCCATGGATCTCATTCCCAAGCTCTGGAATCTCCCAGTTTTCCCTCTGCATTTTACCCTCAGTGCTTGGAGGAAGCCGGAGGTTTTTTATTAAGGAAAACTGCCAGAACTTGGATGTTCAGAATGTTCAAGGGATGGGGGAGAAAAAAAAATCAAAAACCTTAAAAAAGCAAACTCTGGATCTTCCAATGGTTTATTTTTGGAGTCCAGAGAAAAATGTCCTTGGGTTTATTTTTTTCACGGATCTATTTCGGCAGAGTTTTTCCTTTTTTTTTTTTTTTAAGATGGAGCTGTTGACTCCTTTCTGCCAAAAACGAAAAGAAGTGATTCCTGTCTCCTTCATTGTTTCCAGAGGCCTTTTCCAGAGGTTCTCACACCCACACTCTGGAAGCTTCTCCCAGAGCCCAGCCCAGACTCGGGGTGACCCCTCCATAAATCCCGGTAATTTATGGATTGTTGATATTAATAGGAGGCAGAAAAATTCCAAAACTCCGGGACTTTCTCTCCTCGCTCCTTCAGGACAAATCCAGGAGTCTCCACGGAGCTTCCCTCGTGTGTTTCAGGAAGTCCGAGGGCTTTTCTGTGCTTGATAAGGAGAGCGGATTTTGGGAGGAATGACAGAGGGAATGTTGTGCCTGCTTGTCCCTCTTTTCCCTGATTTATGAGCTACCGCTCCCAGAGGTTTGGAAGGAGGCTGGGATCGAAGGAACGATGCCATCCCAAGGCCATTCCAAGGTGATGGAGAGGTCCGGGCTGAAATCCACCTCTGGAATTCCGAATAAAGCCATCCTGCTTTATCCCATTCCTACCAGACCCAAACTCAGAGCTCCCCTGGAAGCAGCTCCATGGAAAATAAATAAGCATGAGCATTCCCAAGTGTGTCCTGGAGTGTTGTCAGCCAGGAAAACACCTGCTGATGGAGCTGCCAGGGGTCCTGAGCCAGCGGGGAAAACGTGGGTGGAAAAACAGGGAGAAACTGGGAGCAGATCCTAAAATGCGGAATTGTCAGCTTTGGATTCCCAGCCGGGGAAGGGATTGCCCACGGAGACAATTCTTCATCCTGGATAAACATGGAATAACTGATGGGGTGGAAGGAGCAGAGTCCACAAAAGGGACGTTTTCCTTGGACATGGGACTAACCAGGAGCAGAGGCCTGGAAGCCTCCAAGGCTGGGTTCCTCCTGGACCAGTGGAAGGTGCCGGGGTTGGAATGAGATGGGATTTAAAGTCCCTTCCATCCCAAACCATTCCACAATTATCTCCTGGATGCTTCTTCCCAGTGAGAGTCGCCACCCTTCCACGAGCTGTTGGCTTTTCCCAGATTCTCTCCACGTTTTCTGCTCCTCGGAGAGGGAAACACTCTCCTCGCTGACCTGCACCTTGTCAATCCACGTCAACCACGAACATCCCGGTTTTTGCCCTGTGGAGGAGCAGGCATGGAAATTCCTTGGATCTCCACGTTTTCCTGTCTATCAGAGACTCATCCCCTCCCACCTTGTCACCCATCCCCTCCATCCCGACGTTCCCCCTATCCTGCTTTTCCCTTTTCCCATCCAACGTCCCCCTGGAGCAGCCACAGCCGCTGCATCCATCCGGAATTCCCTCCTTTCCAACTCTTCCTGGCTGCCCTTCCAATTCCCTCTGCTCCTGGGCCACACCAGAACTCCGTTGGCCGAAGCCAAGGCTCGGGAAGCTTTGGGAAGCCACACTCCTGCCCCGCTCCGGTTCCATCCCGCTGTGGCCAAGTGGGGTGGCGATGGCACAGCAGGGCCCGGGTAGGATTTGTCCTCTTCCTTGTCCTGCTGCCAACGTCTTTGACCTCTGGATGAACTCCCGAAAAATTGGCTTTGGAGCCGCTCCTGCCTCTTTGACATCCGCGAGCGGTTGGAATTTAAATTCCCGCTTTTTTAAAATTATTATTTATTTTTTTCCCCCTGGGATAAAGGGAATGAGAGAGGAGCAAGGAAGGGTGAGAGGTAAAATGGGGGAAAAAAAGATAAAATAAAAAGAAAAAAGAAAAAAGAAAAAAGAAAAAAGAAAAAAAGAAAAAAGAAAAAAGAAAAAAGAAAAAAGAAAAAAGAAAAAAGAAAAAAAAAGAAAAAAGAAAAAAGACAAAAGAAAAAAGACAAAAGAAAAAAGAAAAAAGAAAAAAGAGACAAGGAGAAGGAGAAGGAGAAGGAGAAGGAGAAGGAGAAGGAGAAGGAGAAGGAGAAGGAGAAGGAGAAGGAGAAAAAGAAAAAGGAAAAAGGAAAAGGAAAAGGAAAAGGAAAAGGAAAAGGAAAAGAAAAAGAAAAAGAAAAAGAAAAAGAAAAAGAAAAAGAAAAAGAAAAAGAAAAAGAAAAAGAAAAAGAAAAAGAAAAAGAAAAAGAAAAAGAAAAAGAAAAAGAAAAAGAAAAAGAAAAAGAAGATGGATAGGAAGAAACCCAACCCAGAACTGAGGGAAATCTTGTGGTTGGAAAAAAATCTCAGGAAGGAGTGGGATAAGTCAAGGGTTCAGAACATATGGATCTCTTCGTTCCAAGAAAACAGCGGGAAAAGGTAACGGGGCCTTATCTGGAGTCAGTTCCTGCTTCCCACGTCCCCTGGCAGGGTCATTCCCAGGCTGGGAATGTTGGACGCGTCCCTGGCTGAGACTCTGGAACAGCCGAGCTCCAGCCATGTGTCCAACCTTTGGAATCATCCATCCATCCATCCATCACCTCTGGCTGAGCTGGAGGAGCCCAAACCCTGGAATTTTGTTGCTCAAGGCCTCCAACAAAAAGCCAAAATTCCAGCTCCACCAGCACCACCCGGATCGGGACGGACTGGAGAAGCAAACGGTAAAAAAAATTGCTGGAAATGGGAAAATTGATCCGAATCAGGATAAAATTTTTTAAGGATCAACTATTCCTTCCCCGAGGCAATCTGGAAATGAAGCCCTGCTTCCAGTGAATTTATTTAGGATTCATTGTCACTAAATTCCAGAAAACCTGCGCCACATCCAGCAAGAATTCCATGGGAGGTAGAACTTCTTGGAATTCTTGGACTTTTCCTAATTTTTCTTCTAACAACGACCCCTGTAAGAAGAGCTTTTTAAGGCTCCAAATTCCAATTCAGCCAGAAACTTCTTATTTTAAAAGGGTTTGTTCCCAAATGAAATTTAAAAAAAAAAAAAATCTTTTCTGCTCCAAAAATATTTTACTGGAGAGAGAAAAACAAATATGAATGCTTCCATTTGATTTTTGAGGTTTTTTTTGGGGGGTGGAATTTGGGGAGATAAACCAAGGGAGAGCTGGTGGGGTGGGAATTTTGATGGCTCAGAGATTTCCAAGGGGAAACTTCAGACTCTTCACCTGGAAATGGAGGATCCCGAATGCCAGGGGAAGCCTGGATCTCTCAGGAGGATCCAGGATCCCAGCAGTGTGTCCTAGAGGCTGGAAATCATGGAATAGTGGAATGGTTTGGGTGGGAAGGGACCTCAAAGATGATCTAATTCCAACCCCAACACCTCCCACCATCCCAGGTGGATCCAAGCCCCAATGTCCAACCTGGCCCTGGACGCTGCCAGGGATCCAGGGGCAGCCCCAGCAAAGCTGGGAATTCCAGCCCAGCCAGGAATTCCTGCCCAAGATCCCAGCCCAAGCTCCCCTTGCCCAGTGGGAGCCATTCCCTGTGTCCTGTCCCTGCAGCCCTTGTCCCCAGCCCCTCTCCAGCTCTCCTGGAGCCCCTGCAGGCCCTGCCAGGGGCTCCCAGCTCTCCCTGGAGCCTTCCCTTCTCCAGGGGAACATTCCCAGCTCTCCCAGAGCAAAAGAGCTCCAGAATCCTGGAATGGTTTGGTTTGGAAAAGACCTTAAATCCCATCCCATTCCCACCCCATCCATGGGCAGGGACACCTCCCACCATCCCAGGTGGATCCAAGCCCCAGTGTCCAACCCGGCCTTGGGCACTGCCAGGGATCCAGGGGCAGCCACAGCCAAGCTGGGAATTCCAGCCCAGCCAGGAATTCCTGCCCAAGATCCCAGCCCGATCTCCTCTTTTCCAATGGCCAACGGGGACTTTTGGAATTTGTCCTACCTTGCTTTGCTCCAAGTTTGGAACAGGGAATTTCAGCATCGAAGCTCAGCTGCCGCTCACCGCCGTCCCTTCCCCAGCCAATTCCAGACATTTCCAAAGGAGGGGAGGAAAATCCGGCTGCGGTCCTGACGTTTGCTTTGGACAGAGAGGGTGGGATCCAGGATTATCCCATTTTCCAGAGGCTAAAAGTTATCCGCTCTTGTCCATAAATAGACAGGAAAATTTGGGTGACCTTGAACTTGGGAGGAGCAACAACAGCTGGAAATCTGAGGGTGCAATATCTCCGAGGGAACAGCAGCAGGTTCATCCACTGGGAACGACGGAATTCCAGGAGAAAGTGATGAAATCACGGAAAACCAGGATGGAATCAGTTTTCCATAGGAAAAAACCCCATTTTTTTTGACACAGGAAGATAAAAATCTATTTATTTTGGGATGAATGGGTGTTAATTACAGGAGGAATCTTCCCTTGGTTGTTCTCATGCTCCATGTCCAAAAAAGTTGGAATTTTGGAGCAGGCCAAAGGCTCCTGTGGGGGTCAGGTGGAGAGAAATCCAAGGAGAGTTTGAGGGTTTGGTATTTATGTATTTGGTATTATGCTCTCCATAAATACTATTTTATTAAAAATTATGTTTTGAATTACATAAAATATATTGAATATTGTCTTTCAAATATGTTTTAGAATTCTACTTAAAATGACATTCAAAACCATATTTTAAAATATATTAAAAAGGATAAATAATTAAGAGATTAAAATAGATAAATAGATAAAATAGATAAAAATTAAAATCTGTTTCATTAAGAATCATAGTAAAATAGATCTTAAAATGACATTTAAAATATATTCAAAAATATTTTAAAAAATCATATTTCAGATTATATTTTAAGTTATATAAATTGTATTGAAAATTATATTGAAATGACATTGAAAATACATTAAGAATAATATTTAAATTAGATTTTACATTACATTTAGACTTATACTCAAAAAATACTTTAAAATTATATTGAAAAGTGTATTTCAAATTATATAGAACATATAGAAAATTATATCAGCATTACTGAAAAACATTGAGAGTCCTATTTAAATTGCATTTTTAAATTACATTTAAAATTATATTTGAAGACAATGTGCAAAAATATATTCAAATGGTATTTAAAAAATATATTCAAAAATGTATTTAAATGATAATGTAAATACTGTTTTAAATTATATTTAAAATTATATTTAGAATTAATTAAAAATTGTATAAGGATATATTAAATTGTATTTGAAGTTGTATTTGAAGTTATATTTGAAATTATATTTGAAAATTTAAAAAATTATATTTAGAATTATACAAAAATTCTTTTTAAATGCAAAATTATAGTGAAAATCATAATAAAATATATTAAAGTTATAATAATACTAAAATTACATTAAAATTATATTTTATATGACAATAAAATGATATTTAAATTATATTCTTAACTATGCCTCAATTTTATTTAAAGTATATTTAAATTACATTTAAAATTTATATTAAAAATAAAAGATTTACAAGAAATCCCACAACATTTTCCAGGCTGGCCCCGGATAACAGGACCATCCTGAACTAGCCATTCCCCCTTTTTCTTTTGGATATCCCATCCAGGTTTTGGGATTGCACCACAAATCTCGCCAGGTGGGAATTTTTCCTTTGGAAAAACTTGGGAATGCATTCCAGGAGGCCTTTCCCAGCCAGGCCCATCCCGTTTTTTGGTTTTTTGGGTTTTTTTGCCACCACCCAGGGACAAGAGGTGACAGCCAGGCCAGGGCTGACGGTGACGTCACCCAGCGTTCCCGGACATTTGTCCTGCGGAAGAGCCAAGCCCGGGATCGTCACCACCAACAAAGATTCCCCACAAAATCCGGGAGCCAGGACGTGCCGACCCCGCCGTTCCGGCCTTTCCCGGCCTCGCTTCCCGGCGCTGTTTGCGCAAAGCCGCCTTGGGAAGATCCCAATTATCCCTTCCATTATTCCGTCCTTAATGAATTCTTGGCTCAGGGAGCCTCCCCTGTTAATGAGCTCCCTGCTCCAGCCTCGTTCACCTCGGAAAACACCGGGAAGAGGAGCCAGGAATTCCCACCCAGCTCCGGCAGGCAGGCTGGGCAGCGGGAATTGTTGATCCCAAGAGCCGAGAAAATGGGAGCTCCAGTGAAGGATGACAAGGATCCAAATCCCAAAAATCCGACAGGGATCAGGGCTGAGCCGAAGGGAGAAGAGGAGTCAAAAGGCTGGAAAACCAACCAAGGAAATTTTCCAGAGGCTAAAGGAGAGGAAAAGGGGCTCGGAAGCATGGAAGGCACATGGAATTCCAAGGGAGGAGCTCGGGGTGGAATTAAAGCCGTGGAATTCCCAGCATGGAGCTGTATCCATAGGGAAGCGTGGCCTGGATGTGGTTGGGATGCTGGGGGGGAAGGGATTTTATCAACAGCCATGGAATTCCAGAGGGAAGGGAAGGGAAGGGAAGGGAAGGGAAGGGAAGGGAAGGGAAGGGAAGGGAAGGGAAGGGAAGGGAAGGGAAGGGAAGGGAAGGGAAGGGAAGGGAAGGGAAGGGAAGGGAAGGGAAGGGAAGGGAAGGGAAGGGAAGGGAAGGGAAGGGAAGGGAAGGGAAGGGAAGGGAAGGGAAGGGAAGGGAAGGGAAGGGAAGGGAAGGGAAGGGAAGGGAAGGGAAGGGAAGGGAAGGGAAGGGAAGGGAAGGGAAGGGAAGGGAAGGGAAGGGAAGGGAAGGGCACCTCTTCCGTCGGGTGTGTGAACTTCTGTTTTCCAGCTTGGAAAATATTCCCATCAAATCCTGGATGAAACAGCTCAGTTTTTAAAGGAAAAGATAAATCCTGGTGTGATTTGCAGGGAATTTTTGGGCCCCAAAGCATTCCAGGTTTGTTTGGGTGCTCCTGAACTTGAGGAAAAAACTAGATTTCAAATCCATGGGATTTCCTCCCAAACAAATCCCAGCATTCCCACACCAGGAAGGAAAGGGAAGCATCTGTTGAGTCACTGGCAGGAACTGGAGCTCTCCAAAAATTAACAGAGCCAGGAAAGGTTTGGGGAAGTTCAAACTCCCATCCTGGAGGTCGGGTCAGACCTGGAATGCTCTGGAATTGTGGGATGCGCTCAGAGCACCCTGGAGTTCAGGATCTCGCCGTGTCAATCCCAGAAAAGCCGAAGGATCTTCCCGGAGCTGCTTTTCCAGCAGTGGGTTGAGGTTGCCCTCAGCTGCTCTCTCTCCTTCACCTCAGCCTTTCCAGTGGACATTCCGTCAGTTTCCAGGGATATTCCTGCAATTCCATGGGTATTCCTGAAATTTTCCTCCTGCATTCCTGCAATTCCAGGTATATTCCCTGCTCGTTTCCCTTGGCTTTGGTGTTTGGAAGGACAGCAGTGGAGAGGTCCCGTCCTCCCTCCTGCCATTGGCATTCCCGACTCTGGGATTCCAAAGGCTCACAGATTCCAAAGGATTCCCACTGATTCCAGCTCATTTTTCCATGTCAGTTCTCCCTGGAGCCTCCTCTGGAAGCAGGATTTTCCCTCCTAATTTCCTCAAACTTAACTGGAAGTGTCCCAGGCCAAGTGGGAAGAACCTGGGATAATGGGAGGTGTCCGTGCCCATGGAATGGGATGATCCTTAAGGTCCTTTCAAACCCAACCCATTCCAAGATTCTGGAATTTTAGGAAGTGTGGGCTCAACCTGTGCTCTGCTTCAGACAAATAATTACCCCCACCTCTGGAAAAGAGCCCCAAAAATTGGGGGGAAAAAAGGGAAAAATAAAGAGGTTGCGGGAATTATGGATCTGGAATTCATTCAGGATATGGAAAAACTTGGGATTTGGGAAATTCTCTATCTGTTGTGCTGGTGAATTCCGTAAAGCCCAACTTCAGGGCCACTGGGAGAACGAGCGGTGCCACAGTTTATCCTTAAAACAGCAGCAGGAAGAATCCCAAAGTGAATTCCGTGGAATCCTGGGATTCATTGCCCAGCCCATCTTGGCTGGGAAAAGCAGGAAAATCCATTTGGAACTGGTCTTAAATCCTTATTCTGGGTCCTAGTGGGATTCCATGTTCCAGTGGGTTCATGTCCCTCCGAGGAAAATTATTCTTTGTTATCCCTTGGGATTCCCTCTGGGAGCCACGGGAACACCCTCAATTCTCATAACATTCCCTAAATCCTGATCCAGAACCCAAATCCAGTTCTGGAATAACCCCAAATCCTCATCCCGAAGAGCTGTGTCCTGCTCTCAGCTCATTCCCGGCTTTCCTGCCCTTTCCCCCCAGCCTGATTTCCCTCCAGTAGTTCAATCCCATTTATTAGGGATTTATAGTTCTCCGTAGGGTTTTTATATTTAGCTGCCTCCCCTGGAAAACCACATTTTTATGGATCTTGGATCCCACCCTTCTCCCTGTGGCTCCTCCAGGCGGATTTTTCCCCTTTCTTTCTCTTTTTATTTTTTTTTTCGTGTTTATATTCCAATTTTGGAGCTCAGCACCGGCTCGTGTCCCTCCTTTATTCCCGCCCACCCATCCCAGAAATTCCTTATCAACAGGTCGGGTTTAAAAGGACGCAGTCTTTTTCCGGGATTGGGTCATCCTTGGCTCCCCGGGAGCCGTTTGGCTCCGAGAGAAAAGTGGGAAAAGGGATCGGTTTACAGCCTGCTAAAGGTCAGCTGTGCCACTCCTGGTTTTTTAGAGGGAGAGACGGGAAAGCCTTTAAACATTCAGGATGATATCCCTAAAAATAAAACCTCACAAAGCCCGATCGGCTCCATGGGCCGATTTTTCCACTGGGATGGGCAGGATTGATCCGAATCCCAAAGTTCTTGGGCCAGACCCAGAGGAAACCACGGCCATCCAATGATTCCCTGCGTTATCCAGTTATTTAAAGCCGGATTTTCCATGAGGAAACCGGGGGGGAGAGAGGCCCAGGAATCAATCCCTGCTGGATTCCAGGAGAAAAATGGGAATGCAGAGCCTCCGTGCCAAGGAAATCCGGGGAAAATCCCGTTGGTTTGGGGTTTTTATTTCAGGAATCATCGCAAATATCAATTAAAAAAGGATGAGAATGACCTCACTCTGTCCCTTTGGATGGGATTTTCCAGAGGGGGTGTGGATATCCCGTCCCCGGAGGGATTTGAGGATGGAGATCTGGGAGTTAGGGACGGGTTAAAAAGGTGGAAAACCAAGACAGAATCATGGAAAAAAAAAAATCTTCATTTCCCTCTATCTATCCACAAATTCCATGGATTTTTCTCGGATCCCTATTTGTGAAAAGCTTTTTCTGGGAATGAGAGAGGATTGGAGCTTCCCAGCTATCAAACGTGGCAAGGATTAAAGCGGAAAACTTTGGGATTTTGGCACGTCCCACCATTCATCTCTTTGGGAATCATCCTAATTATCGGCATTTATTTGTACACACAGAATTTCGGCCGGATAAGGACTTGGCAGAGTGGATATTAGGGAATATCCATGGAATTGTAGGGTATTTTGGTGACCAGGACTTTCAGCTCCATACAGGCAGGCTTGTTCCAACCACGGAGTAATCCAGGTTGGAAAACGCTCCTGGAATTTCTGCTCTCACATTCCCGACTCCGAGTTTGGGGAGTCAGGTCCGAACTCCAACTGGGGTTCCAAGTGCGGATTTTTCCCATTCTGCGATTCCAAAGAATTCCATTTGTGGGCCAACCATTCAATGGGGCTCCCAGCTTGTCGGGGTGATTCTCTGGGAAAAAACGGGACGTCGGGAATTTCAGGAGATCCGAACGTTCTGTCATGGATGAAAGGGGTGAAATTGGAAACTAGGGAACAAATTCCCGGTGAAACTTGGCAACAAATCCAGGTGAGGAATTTCAATCCCCATGATCCGTTTTTCTCCCCAGGCCATTCCTCATGAAAATGGAAATGGCTCAAAATTATGGAAAAAGTGGAATTTTCTGCTGATTAATTCCCCCCAAAAATCAATTAACATAAATTAACTGCAGCGCCATCCCACAGCTACCAACAGCCCCAGGACGGCGTTGGAATAACTGCTCCAAGCTGGAAATTTTCAGGAATGATTTATCCTCTAACACATCCCTTTTTTTTTTATTAAAAACCTGGATCTGGGTAAAGATTTCACATCCCATTAATGGTTTTTGCCCTTAATTAAAGAAACCGCCAGCAGCTCATTAATACCTCGTTAGGAGGTGAGAATGAAAGAGTTTGGGAAACTTTGGGGAAGAAAGGGCTGGAAAATCCAACTGCTCCCAGGTAAAAATTCCTCAACAATTTATCGGGAAAGGGCAAATCTCCTCACTTTTGGCTCGCACACAGTGGCTCCTTTATTTAGGATGATTCAGCCTGGAAAAATCCTATTTATTCCCAAATTTTGGCGCAACTGCAGCCACCAGGCTCGGAAGTGATACCAGCCAAATCTCAGGATTTCTAATTCCCGGGAAATTTTGGCCTTTGGAAATTTGCTTTTTCTGTCGGGGTTAAGAAAACAAAATTCTTTCCTTCGTTCTTGCCTTGGAATGGGACTTCTGACTCCAAAAAAAAAAAACCCTGGCTTTGGAAATCTTGACCTGGGATCATTGTTCCCATCCATGGAAATGGGCGGGGTTTGGGAGGAAGGCTTTTTTGGGAGCAGGACCAAAGCTCCTTCAGGGATGTTATTCCCAACTTTTATTGCTCAGGAGTGTTTTTCCTCTCGTGGGAGAGGATAAATACGGATTTTTGGAACACGTGGGAATGCTAAGGGAAAGCAACAGGAAGTTCCAGCAGGTTTTGGTGATGAATCCTCAGTGTTTTGGGGGATGAGCTGGGAATGTCCAACCTGGAGAAGGGAAAAATCCAAGGAATGTTCAGAGTCCCTGCAGGGGCTCCAGGAGAGCTGGAGAGGGGCTGGGGACAAGGGCTGCAGGGACAGGACACAGGGAATGGCTCCCACTGGGCAAGGGGAGCTTGGGCTGGGATCTTGGGCAGGAATTCCTGGCTGGGCTGGAATTCCCAGCTTGGCTGGGGCTGCCCCTGGATCCCTGGCAGTGCTCAAGGCCAGGTTGGATCCACCTGGGATGGTGGGAGGTGTCAGGGTGGAACAGACGATTCCAAAGATCCTTCCCACCCAAACCATTCCATGATTTTCCGTTCATCTCCTGCATCACTCCAGAGTCCTGGTCCATGATGGCCCAGGCTCCCTTTGGCAGGAAAACAGTTATTCCTGATTTCTTTTTTTAAATGAAAAGTTCTGGGTGTTCCTTCCCAGTCCACACCAGACACGGGGCATGGACACACCATGCTGCCCAAGCTGATCCTCCAGCCTCATCCATCTGGATTTCCCCATCCCGCCTCCCACCTTCCAGCTTTTCCCCAAGACCTGGAGCTTCTCCCAGGACACGCCACACCCACAGTGCTGCAGAAACTCCTTGGTCAGAATTCCAGGAGCTTGGATCCCAGTTGTCCCTGCCCCTCCAGGAAACCACGAGGGATGAGTCAAGGTCGTGCCCAGAGCAGGGATTTTGGGATGGAGGTTCCCCAGAGCCGGGCCTGACCACTGTGGTCACGGACCAGCCCACACCAGACAGCCCAGGGATGAGTCTCCTTCCCCTCCCGAATCCCACAAATCCCAGATTTCCAGCCTCACTCCCACAGCTGGGCTGCAGGAGTGCAGGGAAAACTCATTTCCCCGGCGGATTTTGCCTTTTGTCACTCGCCCAGGGTTGCTCAACAAGCCCACGGCTCGTATCCAAGGGATCCATGCCCCAAACCACCTGGAGAAGAGCTGGAGCGGGTTTCCTCTCCCAACCAGGGCCTCCTCCGGCATTTCCCAACCGGAGCAGTGAATCCCACACTTGTGGTGGGAAGGGACGCAAAGCTGAGGCAACTCCAGAGAAGGAAAGTGGACGGAGAACCACAAGAAAAGCTGTCCCCAGGGTGATTTGGGTCATCCCAAGGCAATCCAGGGGCTCAGCTGGCAGGAGGGAGGTCATCCAGAGCCAGGAATTCTGGTGTTCAGGGGCTTGGAAAAACCAGGATTTCTGGGATGAAGTGGGAGCGGGATCGACCATGCGCTCCAGAAGGAAAATGACATTTATTTATTTATTTGCTCAATATTTGTTTGCCCCTTTTGCCTCGCCAGGAAGGAGGGACAAGGAACACGGCTCCATGTGCCTCTCCCCATGGGCTCAGCTGAATGAAAAATCATTTTTACGGAATTTCCAACGATCTGTTACGTTTTCAGATTTTCCCGTTTTCTGCGACCGGAGCGCTTTTCGAAAACCGCCCAGAGCAAATATCGGGGTTTGAGTTCGTTTATGTTGTTCATTTGTTGTTCGTTTATGTTCATTTATGTTGTTCAGGTCCAACCTGAATAAAATATTCAAACGACTTGCGTTGTCTGAATATTTTACTCAGGTTGGACCAAAGTTGACCGATTTTTTTGAAGTTTGGGTGACGGCACCCACATACAGATCCTTAACTATCCCAGCGAAACGCCGGAAAGATTGCTAAACTCCAAATAAAAGTCAGGATTTATCCACATTCAAGTTGTTTTTCTGAATGGTTTCACCTTTAGCCAACCCCATGGGAAAATGGGAAAATGTGGAAAAATGGGAAAATAGGAAAACGGGAAAGTGGGAAAATGGGAAAACGCTCACCGTGCTTTGCTCTCTCCGTAAGCTTTGCCCTTGCAGGACCCAGATTTTTGGGCGTGCTCAGGGCTGATCCTGGTTTTTGTTAGTCCAGACCACTTAAACTCGCCTTGTTCTGAGTGAGGGATCCCAGGGAAATGGATCCCAGGATGTGCTTTCCCGAGGTTTTTCCATGGCTGAAGTGTTCCCACGGGTCAGGCTGGAGAAAAGGGGAGAACTCCTGGTTTTTCCACAATTCCCTGACAGGAGGGAGGAGCTGGTGGGAGTTGGGATTTGCTCCCGAGGAACAGGGACAGGCTAATCCCTTCCCAACATCCCATTTATCCTTTCCTTGGGAAGCCATTCCCGCTTTAGGGAATGAGAGGAGAACCCACAGATCCCTTTTATAACCTCATTAATCCCCCCCCAAAAATAGATGTGGATTGATGCCTTGGGAAGGCTGAGCTGAGACAGAGGCTGGACAGAGCTGGAGAATAAAGTAGAGATTTATTAAGGTAGAGATTAATTGAAGTAGATATTTATTAAAGGAGATACTTATTAAAGTGGATATTTATTAAAGGAGATATTTATTAAAAAGCTTCCAGGACCCACCCTGGGCATCACAGGAGCCTGACCCAGGCTGCACCCAGGGTGGGTTGGGAATGGCCACACAAAATGGCCGCTGATCAGGAGATTTTACATTTTGATCAGTTTTGCTCCATTTGCACATTGGGGTTTCATTGTCCAGTTCCAGCTCCAGGCTGTGAGGTCCCATCCTGCTTGTTCCTCCCTCCAGCCACCCTTGTTTGTGCTTTTTGGGCTGAAAGTTGTCCTTGGTGCTCAGCAGGAACAGGATTTGTTTTGTGTCCCTGCTCTGTGCAGAGAGCTGACTGGCACTGAATGTGAGCTCAGAGCTGCATCCTTAGGCAGCACAGAACCTGAAAATATGAAAGCTGAAATCTGAGGCATCAGGATCCAGGATTTTCCTTGGTCCGAGGAAGTCCAAATCCCGACCAAGCATTTTTAGGAGCGCATTTTATTTTTCGGTATTTCCTGGGAATGATGGAACACTTCCACTGTCCTGACAGTGGCCAGGGAGGTCTGGTAATCCAATCCTTTCTTTCCTCCTTGTTTTCCGAGCCTTTTCCAGGCTGTCCTTCCACCGGCTAACGTGGCATCGGGGAGTAAATTCAGGGATACTGCTCTCCTCTGGAAAACAGCCAGGATTCTGGGATCTCTTGTCCTCGGCAAAAGTGAGGATTGTGCTCTGAGGGAAAGATTTCCAGCTCCAGGAATAAATCCAGGGACGGCTGGGAGAAGAGAACATTCCCACCTGGCTGCACCCTCCTGTCAGGAAATTTCAGAATCCCAGGTGTGACCTCAGCAGTGCCCAGCACACAAAATTGATTTAATTTGCATTAAATGCTTTTAATTGGATGAAAAGAAATAACCCGGGTCCTGTGAAAAGTGGATTTTCCTTTATCCATCCGAGCTTTGAAGAGATCTGTGTCCTATCTGCCTGCAATTCCCACATGGAAACGGAATTCCTCTGAATTCCTGGGATTTGCACCTCTTCCCTGCCTCAGTGGTTTAAATTGGAGTGTCTCGAGCTTGTCCTTGCTGCTGATGGGAATTGACTGAATTTCTCTTAGAATTCCTGGGAAACTGGAACGGCAAACCCACTCTCCTAAGGATAAGACAAACCTGGAATTGGGAATGCCGGTCCTGCTTGTGTAATTCCAGCTTTTCATCCCCAGGCTGTCTTTCCCGTAGCTCCAGGAATGAGCTCCAAGCCCTCATCACCTGCTCCTGTCTAACCTATATCCAAAGTGTCCCAGAGTGATCTAAGGAAACCTGGAAGTTCAGACTGTACCGGAGCAAAATCCCTGGGGTGGGAGACCTGAGGGACAAGGATCCAGGGGAAAAGGGAAAGGGAAGCGCTTGGAAAGGGAGGATGCACAAAATCACCTCGGAATTCCCTCCAGACACCTCCCGGGATCCCGAAAACCGGCGGAATTCGGACGAAGCTTTCCCTCCTCTCAGTAAAACTGAAACCAATTCCAAGGAGCCTGGAGGAGTTGGTGGCAGAAATCCCGGGAAAAGAGGGGGGGGAAATGCCAGGGATGAACCGCTGCCCGTGACTCACTCCGGTGACTCACCGGGGCACAGCCGAGGTCAGGAGCAAGGAAGGGAAAGCTGCCGCCTTCCCCTGCTCCTGCTCCCTCCGTCCGGGATCCAAACTGTGGGGAATTCCCAGGATTTCTCCCCGGGAAGCGGCACCAAAAGGACGCTGCAGGTGCCGTTTCTGGAACCTGCAAGGAATCTCCTTCTGCTTCCACGGAAAGAACTTCCCCCGTCCTGCCTGCTGCCGCAACCAAATCCCAAAAAAATCCCAAATCCTCGGCACAGGGAGAATGCACCAGGGGTTTATGTTCCAATCCCAAAAAATCCCAAGTCCTCAGCACAGGGAGAACCCCTCAGGGGTTTATGTTCCAATCCCAAATCAAATCCCAAAAAATCCCAAATCCTCGGCACAAGGGAGAACCCACCTGGGTTTTATGTTCCAATCCCAAATTGAATCCCAAAAAATCCCAAATCCTTGGCACAGGGAGAACCCCTCAGGGGTTTATGTTCCAATCCCAAATCAAATCCCAAAAAATCCCAAATCCTTGGCACAAGGGAGAACCCACCTGGGTTTTATGTTCCAATCCCAAATTGAATCCCAAAAAATCCCAAATCCTTGGCACAGGGAGAACCCACCTGGGGTTTATGTTCCAATCCCAAATCTAATCCCAAAAAATCCCAAATCCTCGGCACAGGGAGAACCCACCAGGGGTTTATGTTCCAATCCCAAATCAAATCCCAAAAAATCCCAAATCCTCGGCATAGGGAGAACCCACCTGGGGTTTATGTCCCCAGTTTGGAGATGGTAAACTGAGGCACGGCAGGGGTTGGCAGGATTGTGAGCTACCAGCCAAGCCGGGAATCCCACCTGGAATATCGTGGAAGTTGGTCCCTGGAACAGCTCTGGGTGTGCCTGGAAGTGCCCTGGAAGTGCCTTGGGATGGTTGTGGCGGTGTTATGGGAATATTGCTGGGATTAGCACGCCTGGAAAAGAGGAATTCCAGCAAACCGGCTCCATCCGCTGCTCGGCACCTCCCAGGACAGAATTCCAGGGATCTTCCATTGCTCCAAGCATTCCGTGTGGGTACCTCGGGTGTCCCAGGGCTTCTGGGCCGTGCACAGGGAATTGGATCACGCCCCTCGTTATCCGGGTATCCGTATCAGGTATGTCCCATATCCCGTTATCCGGGATTACGGAATGACGGAATCCCACAACGCCCCGGAAGGGCGGGACCCACGGGGGTCACTGGAGTCCAGCTCCTGGAGTAAACACCCAGGGATTCAGGGATCAAAGCCTTTCCAGGATGAGAAGAGAGGACAAAGCAGGAGCCGCCTCCTAAACTATTCCCAAACATGGATCTCATCCTTTCCCTCGGGAAGGTTTTCGGTGATGGGAGGTTTGTGCTCCCAGGTGGGAGCCGGTGGCTGAGGAGACCCAAACCACGGGATTCAGGGAGATTCCAGGAAAATCTTCCCTCGGATCACTGGCTGTTAATGGAAGGAAAATCTCTTCATCCACCCATCCCTTCCCATGGACACTTTCCCTGCAGAGCTCCTGGAAAAAGCCCTCATCCTGATAAAGGATGGGAATAAACCTCATTCCAGCCAATCCATGAGTTTATGTCCCTCCTATTCCACATTCCCTGCCTTCACATTGCTCCCGTTACAGGGAGGAAGCCACAACTGCTGCTCCATGGATTTGCTAATCCAGGGAAAAAAAAACAAAAAAAGAGAAAAACAGGAAAGTTCCTGTAGATACCCCTCATTCCCAAGGGACAATCTGGCACTTTTTTTGCTGGATGAAAACTTTTCCAGGCCTCCGACCTTGGGCTAAGTAGCTCTCCAGATGTTGGGACACCACGGCTCCAGCAGGTCCCTGCCTTCGTGTGGCCACCGAGCTCCAGATGTTGGCCCAGAAAGCAGGAGCCACCTTCCTAAACTATTCCCAAACATGGATCTCATCCTTTCCCTCGGGAAGGTTTTCGGTGATGGGAGGTTTGTGCTCCCAGGTGGGAGCCAGTGGCTGAGGAGATCCAAACCACAGGATTCAAGGAGATTCCGGGATAATCTTCCCTCGGATCACTGGCTGTTAATGGAAGGAAAATCTCTTCATCCACCCAACCCTTCCCACGGACACTTTCCCTGCAGAGCTCCTGGAAAAAGCCCTCAATCCTGATAAGGGATGGGAATGAGCCTCATTCCAGCCAATCCATGAGTTTTTGTCCCTCCTATTCCATATTCCCTGCCTTCACACTGCTCCTGTTCCAAGGATTTACTGCTCCGTGGATTTGCTAATCCAGGGGAAAAATAAAAAAAAACAAGGAGAAAAACAGGAAAGTTCGTGTAGATACCCCTCATTCCCAAGGGACAATCCAGCACTTTTTTTGCTGGATGAAAACTTTTCCAGGCCTCCGACCTTGGGCTAAGTAGCTCTCCAGATGTTGGGACACCACGGCTCCAGCAGGTCCCGGCCTTCGTGTGGCCACCGAGCTCCAGATGTTGGCCCAGAAAGCAGGAGCCACCTTCCTAAATGATTCCCAAACATGGATCTCATCCTTTCCCTCGGGAAGGTTTGCAGGGATGAGAAGTTTGTGCTCCCAGGTGGGAGCTGGTGGCTGAGGAGACCCAAACCACGGGATTCAGGGAGATTCCGGGAAAATCTTCCCTCGGATCACTGGCTGTTAACAGAAGGAAAAATCTCTTCATCCACCCAACCCTTCCCATGGACACTTTCCCTGCAGAGCTCCTGGAAAAAGCCCTCATCCTGATAAAGGATGGGAATAAACCTCATTCCAGCCAATCCATGAGTTTATGTCCCTCCTATTCCACATTCCCTGCCTTCACATTGCTCCCGTTACAGGGAGGAAGCCACAACTGCTGCTCCATGGATTTGCTAATCCAGGGAAAAAAAAAAACAAGGAGAAAAACAGGAAAGTTCCTGTAGATACCCCTCATTCCCAAGGGACAATCCAGCACTTTTTTTGCTGGATGAAAACTTTTCCAGGCCTCCGACCTTGGGCTAAGTAGCTCTCCAGATGTTGGGACACCACGGCTCCAGCAGGTCCCGGCCTTCGTGTGGCCACCGAGCTCCAGATGTTGGCCCAGAAATCCGCCTCTGGAGTCATCTGCTGGAGGAAAAGGCGGGAATGGGTACGGATCGGGATGAGTCAGGCAGGGCGTGCAGCCGGAAAGGAAAAGGAATGTTCCTCCCAGGCGGCTTCCATGGCCTTGGCACGTGGACTTTGTCCCGGCTGGACACCGGGATGGAAGTTCAGCCCTCCCCCATGGATCTCGGGAAGTCCCCGTGGCCATGAGCTCTTGGGCCAAAGGCTTTTGGGAGCAACATTCCCTGGCGGTGCGGAGCTGGAAAAGCTACAAAGGTTTGTTCCCTCTGGCTCCCCGTTTCCAGATGGTTCCGGGTGGGACGGACCCGGCTGAGGGACGGGGACAGGATGAGAGGAAACGGCCGAGGGTTGGACCAGGGGAGGTTTAGGTTGGATATTGGGGGAAATTTCTTCATGGAAAGGGATCTCCAGATCTGGCACACCTGCTCAGGGCAGGAGTGGAGTCCCCATCCATGGAGTTGCTCTGGAGCCAGGCTGGGAGAGCTGGGAATGTTCCCCTGGAGAAGGGAAAATCCAGGGAATGCCCAGAGTCCCTGCAGGGGCTCCAGGAGAGCTGGAGAGGGGCTGGGGACAAGGGCTGCAGGGACAGGACACAGGGAATGGCTCCCACTGGGCAAGGGGAGCTTGGGCTGGGATCTTGGGCAGGAATTCCTGGCTGGGCTGGAATTCCCAGCTTTGCTGGGGCTGCCCCTGGATCCCTGGCAGTACCCAAGGCCGGGTTGGATCCACCTGGGACAGTGGGAGGTGTCCCTGCCTGTGGATGGGGTTGGAACTGGATCATCTTTAATTCTCTTCCCACCCAACCTAATCCATGATCCTTAAATTCTCTGGAAGCCATCCTGCTTTTTTCCCTGTTCCAGGTTGAGGGTCACACCTTGGGGTGGATTTCCTGGGAATGTGGGACAGCACTGAGAGTTTCAGGCCATTTCCTGTTCCCGATTTTCCCCTTGGAACAGCAAGTGGAATGTCCCGGTGCCAGCTCCAGGTTAAAAATAGAGGCCCGGGATGTATGGAAAAGAGTTCATGACCCTACTGGGACAATTCCAGCCCTGGGCAGGTTTGGAATTACAGGGAACGGCCTGAAAATTTTCCTGGTTTTTATTGGCATAAAGGCAACGAGTTCTATTTACAAAGGAAAGAAAAAGCAGGAAGGGCAGGAAAAGAAGGAAAAGAGGGGAGGTGTGGAGCTCTCCGCCGTGTCCTGGGTGGAATTGGTCACCCTGAGGTCACACAGTGGTGGCCAGGACAGGCTCTTCTTTTCCTGCCTGCTGGAATTCCGGTTCCCCATGCTTCCAGATTGTCCTGGGGTGGTGGCACATCCCATGGAGGGCTCAGTCCCTGCTGTCACCCCCACCTTGGGCTCTGCTCCTCTAAACCACCCAGCTGGGAAAACTTTGCATCCCAGCTCCTGGATGGTTCCCATCCCGGTCTCCCCTGGCATTCCAGGGTTCTCCCGGTGGCAGGGGCTTGATCCAATGTCTGGGTTTGGATCCTCCCCCCAACACAGAGATCCAGGACCTCCTGGGAAGCAAAGACACGGAGCTGAATACCTGGGATGGGCTTGGAGAGAGGTGGGTCCATCCAGGATCCGCTTCCCAAATATCCATTGGGAGACCAGATCCCTTTTTCACGTGCCAGCGGTGCCTTCCCACACCTGAGAGCAGGAATGTCCACGAGGCAAAATATTCCTTCCTCCTGGCATTTCCCCTTTGGCTCCAGAGCTTTTTCCCAGGGCAGCAAGGACATTTGTAGAGATGGAGAAGCAGAGGAACAACCAGATTTTCTCGGGATCCTCCAGAAACAGGGATGGTTCTTCCTCTTGGATATTGTCTTGGATATTTTGTTCCTCAAGACACAACGGAGCAACCAAGGAGGGGGCTCCATCCATGGAAGACTCCTCATCCACACTTTCCTGAAAATCCAACTGGGATCCTCTTGTCCAGAGCACCCACCTTGACCTGTCCATGACTTTTGGTGCCAGAAGTTCACCAGATATTTTTCATTTATTTTTTCCCCATTCTCTCCAGAATTTCCCGGGATTTCCAGCCCCACCGTGGCTCCGAGGGTGGAAACCGTGGCAGCGAGGGGCTGAAATGTTCTGCCTCCTCCTGAATCATCAGAGCTGATGATTCCTGGAGCTCCCTGAAATACGGCCCGGATTGCCTTCCCAAGGGAAACATTAAAAAAAAAAGGGGAAAAATAGGGAAAGAAGAAGAAAAAAAATTTTGGAGAAATGTTTTCTCATCCTGAGCCAAGGAGAGGGAGAGGGAAATTCCCCTGGTGGGTGTCAGGTTTTGGTTGCAAAATGAAAACAAATGGGAGCTTCAGGGACACCTCGGTCTTCCTGTGACTTTTCCTTGGAAAATTTCTTCCAGGCGGGGTGGCAGGGAGAGCACGCGGCTGCCCAGGAACGCCCATTTCCGTGGGATTGTCCCTCGGAATCAGCAGTGCCAAAGAATTCCGGGAGATCTTCCAGTTTGTCCTCTGCTCCCATTTTCTCTGGGATGTTTTTCGTAGATCCAGCACCCTCCTAAAGCCTGGAGTGATGGAGATTCCAAACTTTTCTTCCCAAAGGAGCTTCTCCTCCTTCACCTCGGGGAGATGAACCTAAATTCTGACCTGAATTTCCTTCGGAAAACTTCTGGGCATAAATTATCCCCTTTCTCCCTAATGACTCCTGATGAATTCCAAGCCTTCAATTGGCTTTTCCTTCACCCATTTCTTTGGATTCATCCCAGTTTGACTTCTATGTCATCTCTTTGATCATCCCACCAGTGTTCCAAGGAAAACCTCCAGTTTATCCATGAATTTCTTGCCAGGGCTTAGCCAATCCTGAACTATTTAATTCCATGGGAAGGATATTCTCCTCATCCTTTTTCTATACCGCAGCAGGAATTTCTCAATTTTGGGATCAATTTGTAATCCATCATTTCTCCCTCTGAAGGCCCGGAGTTCTTCTCCAGCTGAGATTTATCCAGGCAATGAATCTTCCTCAAAAAATAGTCCCTGCACGCAATTCCTTGAAATATTCCCTGCTTTTTCCATCCAGGTTTTTACTGCTTGGCCACGGATTCGCTGCCTGGGCCAGGAGAGGCACAAATTTGGCTCCCAAATTTTCCAGGTTCGGTGGCCTCTCCCAAAAAAATCACCGCTCAAAATGAGCAGAGCAAACCAGCCCCTGTGGAATATCACTCCCTGATATTCCAGGTGGAAGAACACCATCAATCCCAAGTGTCCTTGGCTTCATCTGGATGGGTATTTCCATAAAAAAACCACTCGAATTCAACTTTGCATTTGGATTCTGTGTGATCCACCCTTCAATAAATGGGGTTTTTTTCCCTGCAGGGAATCTCCTCTGATCCAAAGGGAATGCTCATCCACAGGGAAAAATTCCTTTCTGCTAGAAAGCATCCGGCCAGACACAGGGAATACCCAAAGGTGGGCAGGGAAAAGCTGGAAAGATTCCCTGTGTGAGAGTAGGGGGCTGCAGGAAGTCCAAACATGGAAAATCATGGAATGATTTTAGGGGGAAGGGGCCTTAAGGATCGTCCCATTCCAGGCCTTTTTCCATGGACAGGGAAACCACTCACTATCCCAGGCTGCTCCAAGGCCTCTCCATGGACATTTCCAAAAAAATTCATATGGGTATTGCCATAAAAAACCGCGAATTCAACTTCACATTTGGATTCTGTGTGATCCACCCTTCAATAAATGGATTTTTTTTCCCCGCAAGGAATCTCCTCTGATCCAAAGGGAATGCTCATCCACAGGGAAAAATTCCTTTCTGCTAGAAAGCATCGGGCCGGACACAGGGAATACCCAAAAGTGGGCAGGGAAAAGCTGGAAAGATTCCCTGTGTGAGAGTAGGGGGCTGCAGGAAGTCCAAACATGGAAAATCATGGAATGATTTTAGGGGGAAGGGGCCTTAAGGATCGTCCCATTCCAGGCCTTTTTCCATGGACAGGGATGCCGCTCTCTATCCCAAGCTGTTCCAAGGCCTCTCCTTGGACCTTTCCAGGGATGGAGCAGCCAGAACCTCTCCAAACTGGCACGAGGTGAATTCCCAAAGTGTTTTCCTGCTGGTGACACCCCAAGGGCAGCAGTGACCCTGCCGTGACTCCTGCATTCCCGAGAGGAATGTGAAAAAACCTTCCTTTGGAAGGAAACGCCTCTTCCCTGGAGACAGAGCCCTCCCAGGTCCCCTAAAATCTCCCTCAACCACATCCACGCCGCTTTTACGGAGCCTTTTCTCCTTGCCTGCTTCCCAAAAAACATCCCAGTAGCCAAAGCCCCAAATCCCCAAGCCAGCCGCGCTGCCGTGCGTATTCCAAGATGTTTGTGGAGTTAAATCCCAACAAAAAACCTCCCCTGCCATCCAAAGGCCATCCCCAAGTTAAAAACAGATGGAAAATGCTGGCAGCAGAGGGATGGCTTTTTTTTTTTTAATCCCCCTTTTTATTTTTTTTTTTTTTCCATGAATGATTCAGAAGGCCAGGAACAGCGGCCTAGGCCTGGCTTAAGGCCAGGAACAGCGGCCTAGGCCTGGCTTAGGCCCAGCACATCCTGTTGAGTCATGGCTGATTGTCTGCCCTCTAAGCTTGGCCTTGTTAGGACTTGTCAGCCAGGCCTGGCTCCCAAAATATCCCCCGGCCTGCCCTGCCCCAGCAATTCCGCAATAAATCCTCGCCCTGGGCACGGCCAGGAGCGTGAGGGAGGTCTCGGGAGGGCCAGAGGGCAGGGATGGGAGGCAGGAAAACACATGGATCATTCCTTATCCTCTCGCCTGTTCCCACTTTTTCAAGAAAACAACAACAACAAAAAAAGTTGGCTCAGCCAGAAAAAAAAAAAAAAGGCTTTGAAGGCCCAGCATTCCCAGTCCCAGGCCTGTCACCGATTTTTATTTTTTTTTTCCCAGGATAGCGGCAGGAATTTTGTCTGCCACTGGGTGATACTCTCTGCCCATGGACGGGATGGGAATTAGGGAATTCTGGGGATGGTGATTACTTAAAATCCATCAAATCCTGGGGGGTGTTTAAGTGGCTCTTAACCTTTTATGTGGTCATTTGCTGATCCTGAAAAAATTCCCAGTGGCAGGAAAAAAGCCCAAATCCAGCAAATCCAGGGCTTTCTCTGGCAACTCTTCCCATTCTCAGCTAGGTTTTTGGGAATTCCCAATAGCCCATGAATTCTCCTGCCCTGCAGAGATCCCACGTTTCACCCTGATGTTGATGGACGGATAAGGATCTGAACAGGAGAAGGCAAGGACGAGCTGAGCTTAAGATTCCCACTGGAAAACTTCCAGGCAGACCCTCCCCGCTTCCCAAAAAACCCCAGATGGAGGATTCGGTTTGCCCTGGGTTATCGAGATAAAGCACATTTCCCTCTGCAGACCCAGCCCGGAGCTCGAAACGTTCCCAAAAATTCAGGAATGTTCCGATTCGCCGCTTTGGTTCCAAATTCACCTCCAACTTTCAAAGGAAAGATGAAGGGAGATCGCCCCGAGATAGCAGCAGATCCAGGGATTTGTCCAGGCCTCTCCTGTTTTTCGGGCAGTAGCTGAAAGCCTCCGAAATTTCCCTTTCAAAAAGCTCCGGAGCACTTAGCACTTGGAAAATTTTTTTTTCCCCGGCAAAAGGCTGGGAGCTTTGCCACCACTTTCAGCCCAGCTTGGATTCCCTCCTAAACATTTAATCCTCCAGATGGGGGAAGGATTTTTCTGAGGCTTTTTTTGGGGGGAGGGAATGGAAAGGAATCACGTGGGAGCTGCTCACCCCAGGCCAAAGCACGGTCAAGGAGAGCTCCCAAATTCCTGGTGCTGAGCCCCGGGCTTGGACTCGGTGCCACAGTTTTCCTGGAGGAGAGGAGGCCGGAGGCCACACACGGAGCGCGTTCCTGCTCCCTCTTCCCTGCTTTCCTGGATCTGGGAGAGCCAGGCCTCCTTCTCCAGGGCGCACTCCAGCCCTCGGGAATGCACACCGGGACAAAAAGTGTCCTCGGATTCCTTGGGAAATGCTGGAGCGTCCCTTTGCCTTTTTTTTTTTTCCCTGCATAAAACACAAAATTGGGATGCACTGGGATCAATGTGGGGCTGAAACAAAGCATCCAAAGTGGTTTTTTGTTCGTTTTTTTTTTTCTGGAAAAACTCTGAGGTGATGGATGAGATTCCAAAAGCCCAGCGTGCTCCCGGGTTTTTAATCCCGAAATTGTTCCCTGGAGGTGCCCAATCCCTGCTCCATCCATCAGGAAAATTTGGGAGAGCCAAGCACCAGTTTAAGCATTCCGGACAAGCATTGGGAGAGGTGGGATTAATCCTTAAAATGGGGATGTGGATGCAGCCCAGCCCTTTCCCTGTGAACTTGGGAGAGAGGGAGAGCCCTGGCACGGAAATCCCTGGATTATTTTGATCCATTTGTCACAAAATCATGGAATAATTCCGGCTGGAAGGGAACTTTCAAAGTGGAATAATCCAAACCCTCTGCCATGAGCAGGGATAAGATTCCCAAGTCTGTCTTAAATCCCGTAAGAAGGATCCTCCAGTTATTTAGGAGCAGGGAAGGGAAAGTCCTTGTGGCTCGGGTGTTATCCCAGCCAAATTGGAAAATTTTAGGGAACAAAAGCAGCTTGAACAGTTAGGCAGGATCATAATAATTAACCTTTGGAATCTCTCTTCCAGGTGTCCCTGGATCCCATGGAATACGGAGTTGATTCCACTTGGGAAGGGAGAGAGTGCTCCAGAATCCTGAAACAGTTTGGGTGGGAAAGGATCTTAAAGCTCCTCTCATTCCACGTTCAGGGACACTTCCCACCATCCCAGGTTTCTCCAATCCCCAATGCCCAACCTGGCTTTGGACACTTCCCGGGGCAGCCAGAGCAAATCTGGGAAACCTTTCCAGTTTCTTGGAGTTGGCCTCCACCACAGCATTTTTCCTTGGATCGGCGTCCCATTTTAACCTCTTCCCACCAGTAGCTCCTGTGGGATAAAGATATTTGAGGGATATTATTTATATTTTATAGATATTTCTATTATACGGATATTTCCATTTCATGGATATTTCTATTTTACAGATATTTCTGTTTTACGGATATTTCTATTGTATGGATACTTCTACTGTATGGATATTCCTATTTTATGGATATTTCCATTTCATGGATATTTCTATTTTATGGATATTTCTATTTTATGGATATTTCTATTGTATGGATATTTCTATCGTATAGATATTTCCATTTTATGGATATTTATATTTTACAGATATTTCTATTTTATGGATATTTCTATCTTACGAATATTTCTATTTTATGGATATTTTTTCTGTTCCCAGTCTAAATTCCCCTCACAGCCTTGGCAGAGCCGCTCCCCTCCAGCAGCAGGCAAACACTTTTTTTCCGAAGCATTCCCTGGATTTCAGAAGAGCTGCTGAGCTCCTCAGCACCCCAAACTCTCCCCATATCCAGCAGGAAGGGAACGGGGGCCCCTCTCCGGGATCCCGCTCCGACTCCAGCGGCTCTCAGGTGGGATTTCCCCGCTCCAACCCTATTTATAAACCCCAGGTTGTTATCCGGGAGCGACGAGCCGGAACGGAGCCGAGGAGGAAACTTTCCATGGAAGGAAGGGTCAGGAAGCGGCTCTCAATGGCCAGACAGAGCGGCAGCCTCCGAAGGAGACTCCTGGGAAAACCGAGGGTTTTTCCCCCTGGTGAGTCACGGTTTGTTGAGCGGGACACGGGCAACAACATTCCCGGAGGGAACGGCGGCGAAATCCGTGGATTTGGAAGGGTCCTGGCGGTGGATTCGCCGTTCCAGTTTCCCGGGAATTCTAAGAGAAATTCAGACAATTCCTACCAGCAGCAAGGACAAACTTGAGACACTCCAATTTAAACCACTAAGGCAGGGAAGAGGTGCAAATCCCAGGAATTCAGAGGAATTCCGTTTCCGTGTGGGAATTGCAGGTGGATAGGACACAGATCCCTTCAAAACTCAGATGGATAAAGGAAAATCTACTTTTCACTGGACCCGGGTTATTTCTTTTCATCCAGTCAGAAGCATTTAATGCAAATTAAATGCTGAGGTCACACCTGGAATTCTGGAATTCTGTGTCCGGTGCTGGGCAGGACATGGAGGGGCTGGGGAGTTTCCAGGGAAGGGAATGGAGCTGGGAAGGGGCTGGAGAATTCCCGAGGGAGCTGGGAAAGGGGCTGAGCCTGGAGAAAAGGAGGATCCAGAGGGATCTTTTCCTTCTCTGAAATTCCCTGACAAGGGGGGTGACTGGGGGAAATTTGGGATCTGCTCCCAGGGAACAACAGGACACGAGGGAACAGCTCCAAGCTGTGCCAGGGGAGCCTCAGGCGGGACATCAGCAGGAATTTTTCCATGGAAAGGGTGGTTGGGCATTGGAATTTCCCATGGAATGGTGGAGTCCCCATCCCTGGAGGCATCCAAGGAGCTCCTGGATGTGGCACTCAGTGCTCTGGATGTGGCAGGTGGTTATTCTGGGAATCTGTGCCCTGGCCTCCCCACCCTCGCAGGGAAGAGTTTTTCCTGGTGTTTAGGAATTTTCCCTGCCCTCTGTGCACTTTTTATGCCGATCCCAAGTGGATCCCAACTTTGTCCCTGCTTTGGTTTTTGGGATCCCACTTTGAAGCCTCTTATTCTCCCTGGGACTTTGGGAGCCAATGCCTCAATTCCAGGGATTCTCCAAGAGCCAATCCCTCAATTTTAGGGATTCTCCAAGAGCCAATCCCTCAATTCTAGAGATTCTCCAGAAGACAATCCCTCAATTTTAGGGATTCTCCTAGAGCCAACCTCTCAGTTCTAAGGATTCTCCAAGAGCCATTCCCTCAATATTAGGGATTCTCTGAGAGCCAATCCCTCAATTCCAGGGATAATCCAAGAGCCAATCCCTCAATTTTAGGGATTCCCTGGGAGCCAATCCCTCAGTTTTAGGGATTCTCCAACAGCCAATTCCTCAATTCCAGGGATTCTCCAAGAGCCAGCCTCTCAATTCTAGGGATTATCCAGCAGCCAATCCCTCAATTTTAGGGATTCTCTGAGAGCCAATCCCTCAATTCCAGGGATAATCCAAGTGCCAATCCCTCAATTTTAGTGATATTCCATGAGCTGATCCCTCAGCTTTAGGGATTCTCCACTCTGGGAACCACCTTGGAGTCAGATGGATCCTGCTCCTCAGGTTTGGATGATCCATCGGGATGGGGATAAGGATCCATCGCTGGGCAGATGGATTTAAATGGAATTTACATCCATTCCTATGGGAAAAGTTTGGGGAAAGTGGCGTCTGGAGAAGCCCTGAGGACTCAGAGGTTCAATTTGCACTTGGAATATCAGCTCCGGATGGATAATGAAAACCTGGAGAAACCCTTGTGGAGGAAGGGCTCTTATGGAAAACCAGGAATCTTCGGATGCTGGTCAGTGTTGGACCTTAAATTTCCCAACAGATGGATTGTAACTCATTGCCGCGTTCCATGCAAGGGAATTCTGGATCTTCCTGAACTTCCTCCTTCATATCCCTTGTCCAAGGCTAACTAGGGATCTGGGGGAAAAACCACCCCTCGGGATATTTGTGGATCCGTTTGCAGCAAAACCTAATTAACAATCCAAGGGAAACGAAATCTAATAATTACAATTTAACAGATTTGTGGAACTGTGGGAATCATTAAGGCTGGAAAAGCCCTCCAGGGTCATGTTCCCTATTCCCAACCTTCTCAAAAACATGGGAATATCAGTGTCGGCCATGGCAACGAATTTATTTGTTATTGTCCCAGACCTTCTCTTTCCGAGAGCGGTTTGGAAACAACACCAGGGAATGTTGTGGATGTTACTCAGCCCCCTGGAACGGCCCAGAATTTCCTGGAAACTCCAAGAGAAATCCAGGAAGCTCAGTGGACGGCACGAGCAGTTCCTGATTATTTTTTACGGTTATTGTTGTTCATGTTTTGCTTGGCGGCAAACAAGGGGTCGTAAAATCCCGTGAATGTGGAAGAAACTCCTCTGGAGCTGGATCCCTGGGGATTTTCCGAGGCATCCACCAAGGTTTCCTCGGCTTGGTTATGACCGGCTTGTTTTCGCGACCCAGATCAAAACATCCTCCAAGCCCCACCCCAGGGCCAGACCAAGGAGAGACGACTTTGGGTCGTTTTTTGTTTATTCCCGCATGGAGAAATCTGGGAGAACCTGAGCACTGTGGGTCTGCCCCACACAGCTCCAGGTGCTGGTTTGCCTCTGGAATGAGCGAGGGGGGAATCCAGGGAAATTTTGCTCCGTCCTTGGAAGTGTCCAAGGCCAGGTTGGACATTGGGGCTTGGATCCACCTGGGACAGTGGGAGGTGTCCCTAAACATGGATGGGGTGGGAATGGGATGGGATTGAAGGTCCCTTCCAACCCAAACCATTCCAGGATTCTGGAGCCAGGCTGGGAGAGCTGGGAATGTTCCCCTGGAGAAGGGAAAAATCCAGGGAATGCTCAGAGTCCCTGCAGGGACTCCAAGAGAGCTGGAGAGGAGCTGGGGACAAGGGCTGCAGGGACAGGACACAGGGAATGGCTCCCACTGGGCAAGGGGAGCTTGGGCTGGGATCTTGGGCAGGAATTCCTGGCTGGGCTGGAATTCCCAGCTTTGCTGGGGCTGCCCCTGGATCCCTGGCAGTGTCCAAGGCCAGGGTTGGATGGGGCAGAAGGGTGGGAAAAGGCATTTGGGAAAACTTAAAGGTCATAAACTGGAGTCAATCCATAAAATATTCCTGAAATTCCATTCTGTTCTGTATTGGACATCCAATACCTTTGGATTTTGGGTTTCCAGGAATTTGGGAGAATGAGGACCTCAACGAGGACCTCACAACCTTAAGGGTCCTCCCAGGGCTGTAACGAGGCATGAGCCTGATGCCCCCGGATATTGGAATGGGCTTTCCAAAATAAACCCAAGCGACAGAAATCCAGATTCCTAAATTCAGTTGGAATGACAAAATCCACAAAGAACCCGAAATCCGAGGAGAGTTTGTCCAGGGTGAGTCTGTCAGGGGAGGGGTGGAAAGGGAATGAATTTATGGAAGAATTTCAGGAAGTCTTTCCCAACAGTGAGAAACACAAGGATGCGACGGATCCCCCAGGGAAACTCTGGGAAGAGCTGGGTTGGAGCTGGGCAGAGCAGCAGAGAATAAAAAGGGAAGGAAAATCCGGGATTGCTCCCACGGGATCCCAGAGGTGACATCAGAGGTGTTCTTTCCATCTCCGCTGTCTCCATGGTCAGTCTGGGAGTTAAGGAAATGTGGGAATCACACCCTTCGGATCCCTGGGAAGGGCTGGGGGACAGAAATGGTTCAGATGTCGGAGGTGAGGACGGGAGAATTCCAAAATGGGGGTGGGAAAGGGGAATTGTGACAGAATTGGGGAAGGGAAAGGAAAGGAAAGGAAAGGAAAGGAAAGGAAAGGAAAGGAAAGGAAAGGAAAGGAAAGGAAAGGAAAGGAAAGGAAAGGAAAGGAAAGGAAAGGAAAGGAAAGGAAAGGAAAGGAAAGGAAAGGAAAGGAAAGGAAAGGAAAGGAAAGGAAAGGAAAGGAAAGGAAAGGAAAGGAAAGGAAAGGAAAGGAAAGGAAAGGAAAGGAAAGGAAAGGAAAGGAAAGGAAAGGAAAGGAAAGGAAAGGAAAGGAAAGGAAAGGAAAGGAAAGGAAAGGAAAGGAAAGGAAAGGAAAGGAAAGGAAAGGAAAGGAAAGGTTTGGGATCCCCATCCCTGGAGTTGTCCAAGGTTAGGCTGGAGCAACCTGGGACAGTGGGAGGTGTTGTCCCTGCCCATGGAATGGGGTGGGAATGGATGGGATTTAAGGTCTCTCCCACCCCAAATCATTCCAGGATTCCACGATCATTCCTTGTCCAAAGTCCCTCCCAGAACTTCCATAGTGGAGCTGTCCCTCCTTGACATCCCATCCCAGCCTCCAGGAAGCCTCTGAGAGCCCAATTCCCAAAATTTGAGGCATGGATCCATGGATCCGTCCTCTCTGTCTTGGAGGAGAGACCGCCAGAGCCAAACCTTAGGAGTATTTCCTGGGAGTTTTCCAAAGGGAATTGGAAGGAGGAACACAGCTGGATTAACACTTGGATGATAATAATAATAAAAAATATTAATAACACAAATAATGTTTATAGTGTTGAGGATGATGAGGATGATAATGGTGGTGGTGATGATGATGATGATAATAATAATAACAATAATAATCTGCCTTGTGCATCCCATTTTTTTCCAACCAGCAGGAAGAGAAAACCTTTTCCCAGGGATCAGGGAATTACACCTGGATCGAGGTGGAACCTCTGATTTTCCTTCTCTTCCCAGTTTGGGTGAAGTATTCTGGAAGAGGGGAATTTGGAACTGGGAAGGGGATGAGGGTCAGGGAAGTGAGGAAGCCAGGGCACCCAGGAATGGTGTGGATATTCCACCACTTTGGAATATCCATGCCATTCCCGATGCCCTCCCTGCCAGGATTTGGGAGCAAGGGAGCCCCACCGCATCCCAGTAGAATCCCGCTGATTCCCTGGATTCACCCTCACCTCCCAGAGCCTTGGCTTTGCTCCAGGAAATCGGGATCAGACCCAAGGGAGCCAGGCGGACGCTGCATCCCAGGCAGCCTGAAATTCCCTCCTCTCCCTCCGCCTCTCAACTGGATCAGCAAATAACAACAAACAAACAAACAAACAAACACACAAAACCCCCGAAAAAACAAACAAAAAAACAAACAAAAAACAAAAAAAAACCAAAAACAACCCCCTCCAAACAAACAAAAAACCCCCCAAAAAACCCCAAAAAACCTAAAACAAACAAACACAAACAAAAAACCCCCAAACCTAAAAAACAAACGAAAACAAACAATTAAACAAAACAAAAAACAAAAACAAAAAAGAAAAAAAACCAAAAAACCACAAAAACCCTACAAAAAACACCAAAAAAACCCAAAAAAACCAAAACAAACAAAAAAACCCCCCAACAAACAAAAAAAAAACCACAACAAAAAACCAAAAAAAACCCAAAAAACCAAACCAAACAAAAAAAAACACACACAAAAACAAACAAACAAACAAACAAAAGAAACAACCAACTTTCATCCCAAGCACGCGTGGTTGTTTTCATTTCATTCCGTGGGATGCTGCTGGTTTTGAACCCCGCCTGGCTCTTTCCCATTTTTTTTCTCTTTTTTTCCAGGGATGTTTTGGTGCTCTCCGGTTTCCTTGTTTACGGAACAGCCGGAGAGCCGGGGGGGTACCATAAAAACCCGATCCAGGATCCCGCAGATCCCCACCCTCCTCCCTCCCCGATTGTTTTGTTGATTCCGTGCTGGCTGAGCCCCCTCCGAGCGAGGCAGGAATGAAAAACCTCCGGGATATGTCAGGAATGGGGAGCGAAAACAGAGACGCTCTGCGGCGTTCCCCCGAAAAAAAAAAATTAAAAAAATAAAATAAAAAATAAAAAACAGGGATAATAAACCATGATCTCCTTTCAAATCCACACTCCCGGTTGGTTGGGAAAACATCTGTGTTTGTTTTATCCCGCGGTGGCAGAGATAAGGATCTGGGACAGGGATAATTTTCAAGGAATGTGTTCCTAATAATCAGTTGATATTTAAACACACGATAGCTGTCCTATTAAACTCCCTCCCTCCCTCTCCCACCGGATTTATTGGATAAGAGTTTTCCTGGGCTGCCATTCCCGGTTTTCGAGGATTATCGGAACCATCCCGAAGATTAGCCAGGGGTTTTATCACCCCCGCGTGTCCCCCCTCGTTAATCCTTAATAAATCTGCTTCCAATAATCAGCTCCGGAGAGGCAATCGCGGCTTTAGGGATTTGGAGCGCGGCGGCAACTCCCGTGGGAATTGCAAACCTGTCAGAGCTCCCGCCGGGAGATTCCGGGTGCTGGTGGGAAGGTTGGGATGGTCCTGCTCACCTGGTCAGTGTTGGGAAGGTGGTGTCACCTGCACAACGGGATAAAAATGGGATGGAGAGAGAAGTTTGATGGGACACAGGGAATGGCTTCCCACTGGGCAAGGGGAGCTTGGGCTGGGATCTTGGGCAGGAATTCTTGGGAATGGAATTCCCAGCTTTGCTGTGGCTGCCCCTGGATCCCTGGCAGTGCCCAAGGCCAGGCTGGACACTGGGGCTTGGATCCACCTGGGATAGTGGGAAATGTCCCTGCTTATGGATGGGGTGGGAATGGGATGGGATTTAAGGTCCTTCCCAACCCAACCCATTCCAGGATTCTGGAGCCCCTCTGCTCTGGAGCCAGGCTGGAGAGCTGGGAATGTTCCCCTGGAGAAGGGAAAACTCCAGGGGATGCTCAGAGTCCCTGCAGGGGCTCCAGGAGAGCTGGAGAGGGGCTGGGGACAAGGGCTGCAGGGACAGGACACAGGGAATGGCTCCCACTGGGCAAGGGGAGCTTGGGCTGGGATCTTGGGCAGGAATTCCTGGCTGGGCTGGAATTCCCAGCTTGGCTGTGGTTGCCCCTGGATCCCTGGCAGTGCCCAAGGCCAGGTTGGACATTGGGGCTTGGATCCGCTGGGACAGTGGGAGGTGTCCCTGCTCATGGATGGGGTGGGAATGGGATGATCCTTAAAATCCCTTCAATCCAAAGAATTCCACGATTCCTTGACACTGCAAGAGGAGGGATTATCCCTGTGCAGAGCCACGCTGGCAGGACCCAGGGAAGCCACGACGCCAGAAAAGGCTGGAATTCCATGGGAAGACAGGAGATCCACCTTGGGCTGTTCTCCTGACAAATCCAACCCCACCCAGAGGAGAAAGGATGGAATGTGGCAGAGGGAAGGATGGAATTCCAGGGGAAGGGCAGAACCACAATTTTTGCAGCCCAGACTCTCAGATTGGGTATCCCAATGATATTTCCTGCTGGAAAACCCTTGGGAACAATAATTTTCCAGCAATCCTCGGGCCGAGTGCCGAAGCCGGGGGTTAATTGCAATTAAGTCTCCACACTGGCGGCTCCCTCCGCCACCTCCAGCCCTCGGGAATTATCCCACCGGGATATAAATTATCCTCTGTTTGCAACCCCCTTGGAAACCCTCTGCTGTGGCTGGAGTTATCCAGAGGGAATCCTTCGGGAATATCCCTGGGCAGGCTGGAGGGACTCACTGTCCCCGTGTCCTCCCAACGGGGATTCCCGGGGAATTTTGGGGATCCAGGTTTTCCTGCCGGAGATCCTTCACAATCTGGATTTGACTTGGGAGTGACCGGTTCTTGCTGGAAATTCCAGACAAATCAGGAATTCATTTTGGAATTCCTGAGCCACAGCTTTTTTTTTTTTCTCCTTTTTTTTGTTTGTTTGTTTGTTTTGTTTTTTGCTTTTTTTCCTTTTTTTTTCTTTTTGTTTCTTTTTTTCTGTTTTTTTGTTTTGTTTCTTTTTCTTCTTTTTTTTTTCTTTTTTCTTTTAATCTTTAATCCCAGCTCCAGATGAGACTGGAATCATCAAATCCATCCTCAAAAGGAATAAAGGAGATCTGGAGTTTTTCCCAGGAACAGGAGCAGGGACGAATTCCAATTCCATGGCTCCCAGGGGATCCATCTGCAATCCCAGCCACAACCACAACATCCTTCATCCCAGGATTCGCAGGTGATCATCCCTGGGTTTTCTGGGAAGCCCAGATTAATTGGGAATGCCAGACCTTTCCTCCCTCGATCAGCATCGGTTTTGTCAGGATTTTTTTCCAGGTTTTTTTGGGGATTTTTGCCGGCAGTGATCCGTTCCCTGGGAGCCACGTCACGGCAGAGGAAATGGGTGGATTCCACACGGATCCATGGATATTTGGCACCGGATTCTGGCTCTGCCACCTCAGCTCTGAGCTGGGTATCCAGGTTTTTTATGGGATGAGCCAGGCGTCCCTTGGAATAACTTTATGGGAAAAGGGGCCACAGCTGTAAATCCTTCCCTCCCTTCCCCATCCAATCCCAAATCCTGCTCAGGGATCAAGGGATCATTCCCACCAAAAAAAAAAAAAGGATCAAAGGAATGAATCATTTAATTCCATCAGGAAACAAACGAGGGAATTTCCCCGTCTCCTTTTTTTTTCCTGGAATTCTTGGCCCTCAGAGAGGCCTGGCTTAAGGAACTGGAGAAATCCCTAAAAATTCCTGAATCCAAGAGCCACGGATGAGGGAATTCTGCTGAACCCCCACTTCTCATCCAGGCTGAATGTAGTGCCCAAGATTTTTTTTTTCCCGATTTTTAGCCTGAAATATGATGGATAATTTGGATTATTTAATATCAAATCCATTCTATAATTAATTATTCCTTATAATAATGTGATTATTCATTTTAATCCCAGATTTTCTCCCTTTCAGCCTGGAATGGAGCATCCTAAAAGGATTTGCCTCCCGAGGGAAATTAAATTCCTGGAAGCGTGGCTGGAATGCCAGGATCTGGAACATCCTTCTCCTGCCAGGAGCACCAAAGAATTCCAGGAGAACGGAGGAACCAAGGACCAGATCCTACAAACAGGAACTGGGGTTTTTTTGGAATTTACTCTGAGATTTTTTTGGGATTAAAAATCCCCCAAAAAAATCAGACAAAAAAAAAATCTCCTATTTAATATTTAATTTGGGGGGAGGAGGGGGGGGGCGTTTCCATATTTTTTTAGCTCTTGGGAAGACTCCAGGGAATTTGTGTGGAATGAGCGCTGTGATTAATGAGGGGGAGGAAGTGCGGTTTTTTTGGAATTCTCTCTCCTTTACTCCGAGATTTTTTTGGGATTAAAAATCCAAAAAAATTCAGACAAAAAAAAATAAAAATCTTATTTAATATTTAATTTTTGAGGGAGTTTCCATGTTTTTTTAGCTCCTGGGAAGATTTCAGGGATTAATGCGATTAATGGGGAGGGAGGAAGGGCTCCTTCCCACTTTTCCTGAGGAAAACTGGGATTCATCAGAGCCGGATAAATTGGATTAATTCCCTCATTTTCTCAGCCGGGATTGGGCTCCACCTCAGGTGTTCAAAGCACAATGAGTGAAGTTAATTAAAAAAAAAAGAAGCCAATAATTAAGCATGAACCCCCAATTAATTAAAGACCAAAAAATTGATCAATTAAGGAGGAAAAAGGACAATTAATTAAAGATAAAAACACCAATTAATTAAAGACAAAAAACCCGATTAATTAAAGGTAAACCCCCCAATTAATTAAAGAAAAAAAAGAAAACAAAACTAAAAACAAACCCCAATTAATGAAAGGCCAAAAAACTCCAATCAATTAAGGGGAAAAAAGACAATTAATTAAAATGAAAACCCCCAATTAATTAAAGCCAAAAAAACCCCCAACCAATTAATGAAAGGCAAAAAAAAATCCAATCAATTAAGGGAAGAAAAAGACAATTAATTAAAGATAAAAACACCAATTAATTAAAGATAAAACCTCCCAATTAATTAAAGATAAAAAAAGCCAATAAGAAGCAAAAATCCCCTCCACAACCTCTGGAATAAAATTCTCCCAGACCTCATCCTTCAGGTGCCATTGGATTCTCACGGATGATCCTTCAGGGATCCGGTGGGATTGGAAGGGCTTGGAAAAGCCAGTATTGGCTCCTCTGGTTGGGATCGGGCCAAGGAATCTGATCCCAAACTCCCTGGAGCTCCGAGGCCTCCAGATTTGGGAGCTGGGAATGTTCTCCTCATTTTTCCATCAGGGAGACGGGGGATGATCCATCGTGGAATGATCCATCCACTTGGAGTCTGTGCCCCGGGATTTCCTGGAGTGAGGAGGAAAATCTGGGAGATGGGAATGAGGGAAGAGCGGGATGGATGGATTCCGCCCCAGCAGGGTGCAGATTCCCACCGCAGAATATTCCAGGCTGTTTGGAAAACTTCCGACCAAGCCCGGGTTCCTGCTGATTTATTAACCTCTGAATTCCGGAGGGAGGGGATTTTTCCAGAAAGGAGTTTTCCGATTCAACCCAGCCTTGGGAGGACAACTTCCAAAGGCATCCCCATATTTTTGATTTAAAACCAGAGTGTAACAATTTCTATTTTTATTTTTATTTTTATTTTTATTTTTATTTTTATTTTTTATATTTATATTTATTTAATTTTATTTATTTTTAATTTTTAATCTTTATTATTTTTATGTTTTTATTTTTATGTTTTTATATTTATATTTATATTTATACTTATGGTTTTGGTTTTGTTTCTATTTCTATTTCTATTTTTTTATTATTTTTATTTATTTATTTATTTATTTTGGAGTCTGAATTCCTGCCCAACACAGGCCAGGGAATATCATCCCATAATTCCCAGTGGGCTGAGCCTTGTCCTTTGAAAACCATCCTTGGAAAACTGTCCTGAAGTACAGGATTCACCGAACACTTTTCCTTATGCTCCGGTGTTCTCCTCGTTCCCTTGGATGGCCGAGGATTTTTTTGGACGAAGTTTGGAGGAAACTCGATCCCGGTGGTTCCTGTGGTCGGTTTATTTAGGAAAAATCTGCTCCCTGTTTTATTGGAGTCATGGCTTGAGGAAATATTTGCCCTCTGGAATCCTTCACAATCCGGATTTGACCTGGGAGTGACCGGTTCTTGCTGGAAATTCCAGAGAAATCAGGAATTCATTTTGGAATTCCTGAGCCACAGCTTTTTTTTTTTTTCTTTTTTTTTTCTTTTTTTTCTTTTTTCTTTTTTTTTCTTTCTTTTCTTTTCCTTTTTTTCTTTTTTTCCTTTTTTTCTTTTTGTTTCTTTTTTTTCTGTTTCTTTGTTTTGTTTTTTTTTCTTTTTTCCTTTTTTTTTTCTTTCTTTTTCTTTTCTTTCTTTCTTTTTTTTTTTTTTGAGAAACAAAATGGAAAAAAAAAGTTTTATTCTGGGTCTGAATTGTGGAATTCAGATGGACTTTAATTTTTTTTTTTTTTTTTTAGTTCAGCTGTGAACAAAATTCCAAATCAAGTGGAATTTTGAGGGAAAACAGAATTAGGAATTTGGGAGTTCCGACTTTTTTCCAAAGATTTTTTAAAAATTTTTTTGGGGGGGGGTACGAGTCAATTGGTGACACCGAGAGCGTTTCCTGAGTTCCCAAAATTTCAGGAAAAACCTCAGGATTCTCCTGGCCCTGCTTTGAACCAAAAATTCCTGTGCCTGGCAGCTTCCCCGGGGAAATCACATTCCAGCCTGGATTTCTCCTGGGGGAAACTCAGGAACTTTCACAAATTCCTTTTTTGTTCCAGCCGTGGATTTTCCTGCTTTTCCATGACTTCGTGCAATCCCAAATCCGAGCCTGAAGTCTTTGTGCTCCCAGGCCTCTTTGGAAAGAGGGATGAAACATTCCCAGAGGATGGAACATTCCCAGTGGATGAAACATTCCCAGTGGATGAAACATTCCCAGAGTTGCCGGATGCTCTGGGAAAGGAAAGTTCCCCTTCCTCTTCTTCCCATGGTTTGGGGAAAAAAAGGGATTTGGAGCAGTTTCCCCAGGGATCAGCACTTTCCCGGAGTTCATTCCCAACATTTTAGAATCCAAAGGAATTCTGTCTAGTTGGACAGAGTGAAGGCAGGAGCTCCTCCGAGCCCGGCAGCCTGGAAAACTCCGCTCCAAAGGGTGAGAATTCCCAAACAATTATCATAAACCACCAACAATTTCTTTTTCCAGTCGGGACAACTCAAGATTTCCACTTTTTTTTAAATTTTTTCTTCCCCCAGAATAAAAGGCAAAAAGGCACTTTTTGATGGAGCACCAGGGTGACCTTTCCCAGGAAAAAAACCAACCCTGGGCAGCTCCGGTGACATTTCCAAAGCGCAAAAGCTCCAAGAAATCCGTGGGGAGAGGAGCTGGAATGACGCTGATTCCTTCGGAAGGTTCCTGGATCACTGGAGGCTCTTCCCAGTGACAGAGCTCTTTGTCACCTGCTCCTTTCCCAATTTTTTTGGCAGATTTTTCTTTTTTCCCCCTCCGGATCCGCAGAAAAGAGGGAAAAAAAAAACTTGGGAAAACAAGGGTTTGGGGAGGGAGGTGGGATTTTTTCCTCCTCTTCCTCCTCGGTTCTCCTTAAATCTTCGATTCCTGGTTTTTAATCTCCGCCTCAAATCCCGGGATTCTGGAGGGTTCTCAGGCAAAAAAGTGGCACCCACCAAAATTAAAAAAAAAAAAAAATATTCTGGAATTCCTTTAAATTTATGGAAAAACACGGGAATTTTTTTTTCCTCTCCCTGAAATCCAAATAATTTAAGACCGAAAAAAAGGAGCCAAATTCCACAACACCCAGTTAAAAACATCCTGGAATTCCTTTAAATTTATGGAAAAACACGGGAATTTTTTTCCTCTCCCTGAAATCCAAGTCGTTGAAGACCAAAAAATAACCAAATCCCACGACACCCAAAAAAGGTGGAATTTTTTAGGAAGGGAAAACTCCTAAAAGTGCTTCAATCCAGAGCTGATCCCAATCAGGAAAAAAATCGGGAATGAAGGAAAATCTCATTTGAGGAATGGGAGAAATCCTTTTTGGGCCTCTTGGATGAGCTTTTCCACCTCCCCTTTGGAATTCCATTTTGGGAATTCCTCCTTCCTTCCCAAGGATATTCCTGGCGGCGAACTCGACGCTCGTTTATTAAAACAGGGAGAAGGAAAAACCTTCCCCCCCTCTCCTCCGAAAAAACTTAAATGGAATTTTTTTTTAAGCTGCGAATTCCCAGAAATTGGGGGGATTGAAATTGTTGATTGAATTCTGCGAATTCCCAGAAATTTTTACCAAACACAGGATGTTTTTGTTAGAACAAGTCCATCTCATCCCAATGTTTATTCCTTATTTATTTATCTTTGGGAAAAAGGGGAGAGATTTAGTGGAAGAATTCCAGGCACACTCCAAGCTTTTCCCAGGTCTATCCCAGAAGGATCCAGGGGAATCTCTGGGGTGGGTCTCTCCCCTGCAAAGTCCATGGAAAATATCCCAACTCCATGGAATTCGAAACCTTTGGAATAACAAAAGGGATAATTTGGGCCTGAGGGAATGTAATTCCCCGGAATGAGGGAACTGAGGGCTTCCAACCTCCAAGGAGCTCCAAAATCCTTCCAGAAACACAGCCCTGACCCCAAACTGGTGGGAATCATGGAAAAACCTCAGGGATGGGAGGTTTTACCCCCCAAAAAATTTCTGGGATGAGCAATCTCACCACTCCTTTGGTTTCTGGATAATAGGGATAAATCGGGAACGGCATCCGAAATTCCTTGTCCTGCTTCACATCTTTCCATTGGGATGGCTCCAGACGGGATAAATGGAATTAAATCCTCCTCTTGTCGCTGGAATCACGGCCTGGAATCCATGGATAACACCACGGAGATGCCTCAAGTGGGGGTTAATCCATCCCATTCCTGGCTCCTTCATCCCATTGGTTCATCCTGCTCCCTCTCCGGGGCTCTGGGATTTATTTTTAACTCCTGTGGAAAGGTCTGCTTTCTTTTCCTCACTGCTCCCAGATGAAAGTCGGAATTCCGGCCTTATCCGCTCCCAGCCTGGGGTGAACTCGGATGTTTGAGGGGGTATTTTTCCCTTCCCTTTGTCTCCCACTTGAGTAATTCCTTCCAAATCTTCCCAAAGTGGAAGCATTCCCAGCTGGCTCTTTCCTTGGCAAAGGAAAGAAACAAAAAAATTCCATCATTATCCATGCAGTTGGATTTTTGAGGGTATTTTTCCCTTTCCTTTTTCTCCCAGCTGAGAAACTCCTTCCAAATCTTCCCAAAGTAGAAGCATTCCCAGCTTGCTCTTTCCTTGGCAAAGGAAAAATCTCAAAATTTCCAGCGTTATCCATGTCCAGCCTGGGATGAAGTTGGATTTCTGAAGGGCATTTTCCCTTTTCCTTTGTTTCCCAGTTGAGAAATTCCTTCTAAATCTTCCCAAAGTGGAAGCGTTCCCAGCTTGCTCTTCCCTTGGCAAAGGAAAAATCCCAACAATTCCATGCAGTTGGATTTTTGAACGGCATTTTTCCCTTCCCTTTGTCTCCCAGTTGAGAAATGTCTCCCAGTTGAGAAATTTCTTCCCAGTCTTCCCAAAGTGGAAGTATTCCCAGCTTCCTCTTTCCTCAGCAAAGGAAAATCCCAACAATTCCAGTGTTATCCATGCAGTTGGATTTCTGAGGGGCATTTTCCCCTTCCCTTTGTCTCCCAGTTGAGAAATTTCTCCCATTTGAGAAATTCCTTCCAAATCTTCCCAAAGTGGAAGCATTCCCAGCTTTG
Source organism: Phylloscopus whistleri (assembly GCA_017589585.1). NCBI lineage: Eukaryota > Metazoa > Chordata > Aves > Passeriformes > Phylloscopidae > Phylloscopus > Phylloscopus whistleri. The sequence continues at coordinate 39,419 of JADMLD010000825.1, read as the reverse complement.
CTCTTTCCTCAGCAAAGGAAAATCCCAAAAATTCCAGCATTATCCATGTCCAGCCTGGGATGCAGTTGGATGTTTGAGGGGGCATTTTTCCCTTTCCTTTTCCTCCCAGTTGAGAAATTCCTTCCCAGTCTTCCCAAAGTGGAAACATTCCCAGCTTGCTCTTTCCTTGGCAAAGGAAAAATCCCCAAAATTCCAGCGTTATCTGTGCAGCTGGATTTTTGAAGGGCATTTCTCTCTTCCCTTTTCCTCCCAGTTGAGAAATTCCTTCCCAATCTTCCCGAACTGGAAGCATTCCCGGCTTTGCTCGTCCCTCGACAAAGGACAAATCCTGACAATTCCGGCGTGGAATTCAGCTGGATCCAATCCCTGAGCGCCCCGAGGGAACCAACCCACGCCACACCAGGAAAACACGGAGAACATCCCAGTTTTGGAGTGGAGAACCTCCCCCAACTCCCCCTTTGCCCCAAAAAACCTGGAATTCCGCAGGAGGCGCGGCGCATTCCCGCCACACAGGGCTGGGATCCGGCACAAAAGGGGAGCCGCTTCCTGGATTTTTTTTTTCCTTGGATTTCGGGACAGGGTTCAGGCAGGGGCCGAGGCGTGGATGTGTCAAGATGAGCGATGGCCTTGGGGGTCACCTCTCCTTTGGACTCCAGCGCCGCTTTTCCGTAGGCTGGGGGAAATTAGGAGGTGGGAAGGAGATTTATTCCTCCCGCCGGCCCTGTAGCTCCTTGTTAGGTTAAATTCCCCGATTTCCGGCTACAAAAGGAGCTTGTTAAAATAATCTCCCTGGAAAAATTCCTCCGGGAGCGCTCCGTCTTCCCCCCCCCGGCCCGGCCTTCCCGGGGAATGGAAGGGCACGAGGCGCGGCAGATTCCCGAAAAATCAAATGAAGCCCCCCCCACCCCAAAAAAGGAGCACCTCGTTCCCAGGATTTTTTGGGGGAATCCGGCCTTTTTCCGGGTGTTTTCTGCGGAATTCCAGGATCCCTGCTCCAGGAATCCTGCTTCTCTTTTATCCACGGGGATGTTCTGCTTTTCCCGCCCTCCCAGGCTTTTCCACAGGTAATTCCCATTGATTTTCCCCGGCTTGGCTCCGTCCTCTGTCCGCAGCTTCCACCAGGATTGTCCCAAAGAGGCAGCAGGAAAATCCATGCGCTCAACCTCCCCCCTTTTTCCAGGCTATTAGATCACAAAACTTCTTTTATCCACATCCCCCAAACTCCAGTGGGAATTCTGAGCCCAATCCCACCCCAAAACTGAGGATTCCTCCCTATGTCTTCTTATCCCAGCATCCTGCCAGCCCCATTCCCAAAATCCTTAACTTTCTTCCCATTTTTCCACCCTCCATGGTCCCACACCCCACAAATCCCCCCACAACTGAACTTGCTCCGAGGATATTCCACATTCCTTATCCTGCTCCCCCTCCATCCCAAAGTTTTGGCCCCATTCCCATGTCCCAACTCGGACTCAGGACTGGGAAACTCCAGGACCTGAGGAGCCCAGGCAGGATCAGCTCAGGCCTCTCCATATCCGGGAAATCGGGATTCTCTCCTCCAATGTTTGGCACAGCCGGGCCTGGATTGGGATCTCTGGCTTTCAACAGTCCAGACTTTTCCATGCTTTTCATGGAATCCTGGAATGGTTTGGGTTGGAAAGAGCTTAAAGATCATCCTGTTCCATCTCATTCCATGGGCAGGGACACCTCCCACTGTCCCAGGTGGATTCAACCCGGCCCTGGGCACTGCCAGGGGATCCAGGGGCAGTCACGGCAAAACAAAACAAAAAACACACAAAAACCCCCAAACCAACCAACCAACCAACCAAAAAACCCACAAAAAAACCCAAACAAAAGAATAAAATAAAATAAAATAAAATAAAATAAAATAAAATAAAATAAAATAAAATAAAATAAAATACAACAACAAAAAAACCCCAAAACCCCAAAAAGCCAAACTAGCGGCGAGGTTTTGCCCCGGCCTTGCACAAAGCTCCCATTGTGTGCCTGGATTATCCCGGCTGCCGGAGAAGGGAATTTAAAAAAAACCCCAAAAATAAAACCCCGGGAATGCCGGAGGATGCTCGGGAGCGAGCAAAGGGCGCATCCCGAGCTCGCCCGGGAGGAGGAGAGAGGCAGCGGAGCCCGCGGCATCCCCGGGGAGCCGCTGTCTGCCCCGAAAGGGGCACGGGGAGATTGAGGAGCTGCCCGCAGCTCTCCAGACGTTACCTCAGCTCCCACCGCCCTCCCGCCGCTCCCGGGGCTGCGCTCCCGGGACTCGCGGCCGATCCTCCCCATGAATCACGCCCGGCTCCTTCCCCGCGCCGGGAAAAGGGGGAAAGCCACGGGAGGGAAAGCTCTCCGTGCGCTTCGGGCAGGAAAAAGCGGCTTTTCCCCATTTTCTTTTATTTTTTTTTTTCCACACCTTTTACCCTCCTTTTCTCCCCCTTATCTCACCGCTTTTGCCATTTTTTTCTCCTTTTTGCTCCCTTTTTCCCCCTTTCCCCATTTTTTTCCCCTTTTCTTCCCCTTTTTTCCTCCTTTTCTTCTCTTTCTCATTTTCCTCCTTTTCCTCATCTCCCCCCTTTCCTCATTTTCACCCTTTTCCTCATTTCCCCGCCTTTTCTCATTTTACCCCATTTTTTCTCCCTTCTCCCTTTTTCTCTTTTTTTCTCACTTCTCTTTTTCCCCTTTTTCCTCCTTCTTCTCTTTTTTCCTTTTCCCTTTTTCTCCTTTTCCCCTTTTTTCTCCTTTTTCCCCCTTTTCCTCCTTTTTTTCTTTCCCTTTTTTCTCCCTTCCCTTCCTTTCCCCCTTTTCCATTTTTCTCCTTTTTTTCCTTTATTCTTCCCCCCTTTCTCCTTTTTCCTTTTCCCCCTCCTCCCCCCTTTCCCCCTTTTACTTTTTTCCCTTTTTTTTCCTCCTTCTTTGCTTTGTTCTTTTTCCTTTTTCCTCTTTTTTCTTTTTTCCCTATTTTTCTTTCTTCCCCTTTCCCTCCCTCTTTTCCCTTTCTCCCTTTTTCTTTCCCCATTTCCCCTTTCCCCCCTTTCTCTTTTTTTTTTTCCCTTTTGGAATGAGCACCTCAGTGAGGTTTTCCCTGGCTTTTTTTCCCCCTCCTCATTCTTTCTCCTACCAAATCCTTTTTTCCCTGATAAAAAAAACCTCCCAGCTCCCAGAGTTCCCTGATTTTAGACCCTAAAATCTGCACTGAACAGGAACAGACTCTGTGCCATGAAAGATCAAATTTTTCCCGATTTTCCCCCAATTTTGCCCCAGTTTTAGAAAAATTTTGCCACAATTTTGTCCCAATTTTTTTCCCAAATATTCCCCAATTTTTCCCAATTTTTTCCCATTTTGCCACAATTTTGACAGTTTTGTCCCAATTTTGCCCCAGTTTTGCAAAAATTTTGCCACAATTTTGCCCCAATTTTTTCCCAATTTTATCCCAGTTTTGTTCCAATTTTCCCACAATTTTTTCCCCATTCTGTCCTGCTCATGTCCCAAACTGCTCCCGCTCCATCCCCATGGAAAACCAGCGCACCCAGGCCCCTCCAGGGCAGGAATGAAACCACGGGAATGTTTTATCCACATTTAGGGTCATTTACAGGGATTGCCCCGGGGTCCCGCCGGGAAGAGAGGGATGCCGGGAATTGTGTCCCGGTGCTCCTGCCTGTCTTCCAAAAAATCATTCCAAATCCAAGGGAGCCACTGGTGGAGCTCCAGGTGGGATCACGGTGGCCTTGGGGACTTATCCATGGTCACTCCTGCCAGGAATCCTCTCAAATCCCATCTCCGCCTCCCTCCACGGGGGCAATTCCCAGGATTCCTGAGCCCCCCCCAAGCCGTGCTCTCCAACCCCCCAGGAGAATTCCCCAGTGGCTCCATCCCCACCGCTGGAAACCCTTGGAAAATGATTGGGAATTTCACCCCCAGTGTGTTTTTTTTCCAAGCTGGAAAGGCCTGGAAACCCTTGGAAAAGAATCGGGAATTTCGCCTCCAGCGTGGTATTTTTCCAAGAGGGAAAGGCCTGGAAAGCCTTGCAAAAGGATCAGGAATTCTGCCCCCATGGGAAAGGATTGGGAATTTCGCCCCCAGCGTGGTTTATCCAAGCTGGAAAGGCCTGGAAACCCTTGGAAAAGGATCAGGAATTTTGCCCCCATGGGAAAGGATTGGGAATTTCGCCCCCAGCATGGCTTTTCCAAGCTGGAAAGGCCTGGAAACCCTTGGAAAAGGATCAGGAATTTCACCCCGAGTGTGTTTTTTCCAAGCTGGAAAGGCCTGGAAACCCTTGGAAAAGGATCGGGAATTTTGTCCCCAGAGTGTTTTTTCCAAGCTGGAAAGGCCTGGAAACCCTTGGAAAAGGATCGGGAATTTCACCCTCAGTGAGGTTTTTTTCCAAGCTGGAAAGGCCTGGAAACCCTTGGAAAAGAATCGGGAATTTCACCCCCAGCGTGGCTTTTCCAATCTGGAAAGGCCTGGAAACCCTTGGGAAAGGATTCCCTCTGGATATTCTCTCACTGTTCAGGTGCCCAGCGAGCATCCATCAGGCTTCGTCATTCCCAATCCACGGGGTTTTTTTTCCGGGAAAAACAGCAAATAGAAAACTCCAGCTCCCCCCAGATCCTTCCCTCCCTGTTACTTAAACACAAATAAATCAGATTTTGGTGCTAAAAACGGCAAGTTTGGGGTCGTTATCTCCCACGGAAAGCCCGACTGGTCCCTCTGCCCCGCTGATTTTTGGGATGATTTTTGGGATCCCTGGAAGGGATGAGCCACCCAAGATCCCTTAAAGCAACAGCCACGGCTCCCAGCAATTCCCGATCCCTTCCACGTTCCCCCGCAGAATTTGCTCCCAAGCTTTGCTCCAGAGCTTTGCTCCAGAACCTCTTCCTCCAAGGATAAATCCGGAGGGAATTCTGGGGCTGGTGCGGTAAAAAGCCTCCCCAAAGCTCCCAAAAAACCAAAAAAAAGCAGGAATTCCTCATGGAAACCACCCCAGAGCCCGCCAAGGATGAGCCTCCCTGGCCTTTCCCAAATCCACGGCAGTCACGAACTGGGCGGCCGGGAAGGATCCGTCGGAATCGCGGGCACTTCCAAGAGGAGCCGTTGGGAAGGGCGCCAGGAGCGCGGCCTGTCCCGTTTATCCCGCTCTTTCCCGGATAACGAGGGCGATCGGCGCAGGACAGGAGGTCCCAGAAGGGGCTGGCACCGCCTCGAATCCCGGGATTTTTCAAAAGGAATCCACGCAGGGATGAACTTCCGTGGCCGGGTGGGTCCAAGGAAGGGAATGTCCTGGGAAAAAAAATGGCCGTTCCGGGGTTTGGGGTTGGTTTTTTTCCCCCTTTGGAAAGGGGATGGATGAGGAGGTCCAGAGCTGATTTGTTCTACCCGGTGGAGGGTGGGGAAATCCTAAAAAAAAAACCCCAAAACCCCCCCAAATCCCAAAAAAAGCAGCCAGGGCAAACGATACCACCGACACCTCTGAGGTATCTGTGCTGAGGGAGACCCCAAATCCTGGGAATTCGGGGATGTTGTCAAGGGTCTGTCCCAATCCCAGCCATCCCCTCATCCTACGGATCAGGAAGGGAGGAACCCCCAGCACCGCCGGCTTTGATTGGATTGGAAATTTTCCGTTTTCCCACGTCCTTCCGGTAAAATCCCAGCTGTTGGGTTCAGGGGATGGCGGGAAAAAACCTCGGGTTGTGGAGGAGGAGGAAAAAGAGGGAAAAATGTCAAAAGAAGGGGGGAGAAATTGTGATTGGAAAAGGGGGAAATCTGAAACGAAAAGGATTTTTTCAAGCCCTGAAGCTGGAAGAAAAACAGGAGCTAAATCCTGGAATTCTGGAGGCAATCCCAGGATTGGGAGAGGGTCCCTTGGGGTGGATCATCCCATTCCAAGGGCAGGATCCACAATCCCAGGACGCTCAGGAAGCGCAGGGGAATTCAGGGATGCAGCTCATCCTCGCTCCAAGGCCAAGGACATTCCCAGAGGATGGAGAGGTGGAGAGGACCGGGTTTTATCCCTTTCCTGCCCAATCCCTTTGGGATTTGCCGGGAACCTGGAGCGAGGGGAGGGGCCGGCGGCTTCGGCAGGTGGCGCTCCTGCCCTGACTAACGCTGGCAATTAGCAAATTAACTTAATTAGACGGCGATCGGGGCCCCATCCAGCAGGAGCTGCCCTTTCACCCCCGAGCGTGGTGGGAGCAGCCGCGAGAATTCCCGAGGGAATGAAGGGATGTTCCGAAGGGGATCCAAAGGAAACACCGAGGAATTTTCCTCCTTCACCGTTGGAAGTCGCTCCGGAATGACTTGTCCCACCCCAGGGTCACTGCTGATCCCATGGTTGGCCTGTTCGGATCCCTGCTCCATCCAAGATTTCCTGAACCAGAATCCCAAAGTTTGGGATTGAATTGTGGTGCCATGAGCCCATGGTTGTCCCATTTGGATCCCTGCTCCATCCAAGATTTCCTGAACCAGAATCCCAAAGTTTGGTTCCTCCAAGTCACTGAATTGCGGTGCCATGATCCCATGGTTGGCCAGTTTGGATTCCTACCCAATCCCAGATTTCCTGAACTAGAATCCCAAAGTCTGGGATTGGATTGTGGTGCCATGATCCCATGGTTGGCCTGTTCCAATCCTTGCTCCATCCCATATTTCCTGAACCAGAATCCCAAAGTTTGGTTCCCTTAAGTCACTGAATTGTGGTGCCATGATCCCACGGCTGGCCTGTTTGGATTCCTACCCAATCCCAGATTTCCTGAACCAGAATCCCAAAGTTTGGTTCCTTTAAATAACTGAATTGTGGTGCAGTGATCCCATGGTTGGCCCATTCCAACCCCTGCTCCAATCCAGTTTTCCCACAGCAGAATCCCAAAGTTTGGTTCCTCCAAGCCACTGAACTGTGGTGCAGTGGCACCATCACAGCCAGAGCTGGTGCCTCCAGAGAGGTTCCCCATCCAAGGATTCCCTGGAATTTTGTACCCTCGCAGTCCTTGCACCCCTCCCCGTGCTGGATTTTGGGCTGGGATCTTCCCTTTGGATACTCCAGAGTGGGATCTGACACTGCAGGGCCCCGTTCCTGGTGCCCATTCCCCTCGTCCCTCACCCATTCCCACCCGGCATTCCCAGAAAATGGTGTGGAACTGGGAGCTTGGTATGGAACTGGAGCCACCGGGAATGAGCTGGGAATGGACTGGGAGGTTTGTACAAAACCCCAGTGCCTGGTTTTGGGCACGGGGCTGGTGCCCATTCCCAGTTAATTCCTGCTGCTTCCAACCATTCCCTGGCATTCCACACCAAACTCCAGAGTGAATTCCTCAGCAGCTGATCCCATTCTCCTGGCTTCCAGGTGGGAATCGGTGAGGGATAAAGGGCTCACAGAGAGTTGGGCTGCTACTCCAGGGCTCTGATCCCAAAGGAACTGCCCCCATTCCCCATTCCCTGATCCCATAGTCCCAGAATTCCAGGTGGGAATTGGGGAGGGATAAAGGGGTTACAGAGAGCTGAGCTGCTGCTCTGATCCCAAAGGAACTGCCCCCATTCCCCATTCCCTGATCCCAGCTGAGCTGCTGCTCCAGTGCTCTCACCCCAAAGGAACTGCCCCCATTCCCTGATCCCATTGTCCAAGATTTCCAGGTGGGAATCGGTGAGGGATAAAGGGGTCACAGAGAGCTGGGCTGCTGCTCCAGAGCTCTGATCCCAAAGGAACTGTCCCCATTCCCCATTCCCTGATCCTATTGTCCCAGAATTCCAGGTGGGAATTGGGGAGGGATAAAGGGGTTACAGAGAGCTGAGCTGCTGCTCCAGTGTTCTGATCCCAAAGGAACTGCCCCCATTCCCTGATCCCATCGTCCTGGCTTGCAGGTGGGAATTGTGTGGGATAAAGGGGTCACAGAGAGCTGAGCTGCTGCTCCAGGGCTCTGATCCCAAAGGAATTGCCCCCATTCCCCATTCCCCATTCTCTGATCCCATTGTCCCAGAATTCCAGGTGGGAATTGGTGTGGGATAAAGGGGTCACAGAGAGCTGAGCTGCTGCTCCAGGGCTCTGATCCCAAAGGAATTGCCCCCATTCCCCATTCCCTGATCCCATTGTCCCAGACTTCCAGGGGGGAATCGGTGTGGGATAAAGGGGTCACAGAGAGCTGAGCTGCTGCTCCAGGGCTCTGATCCCAAAGGAATTGCTCCCATTCCCTGATCCCATTGTCCCAGAATTCCAGGTGGGAAGTGGTGTGGGATAAAGGGGTCAGAGAGCTGAGCTGCTGCTCCAGCGCTCTCACCCCAAAGGAACTGCCCCCATTCCCTCATCTCATCGTCCCAGAATTCCAGGTAGGAATTGTGTGGGATAAAGGGGTCACAGAGAGCTGAGCTGCTGCTCCAGGGCTCTGATCCCAAAGGAATTGCCCCCATTCCCCATTCCCCATTCTCTGATCCCATTGTCCTGGCTTCCAGGTGGGAATTGGTGTGGGATAAAGGGGTCACAGAGAGATGGGCTGCTGCTCCAGAGCTCTGACCCCAAAGGAACTGCCCCCATTCCCTGATCCCATTGTCCCAGAATTCCAGGTGGGAATTGGTGTGGGATAAAGGGGTCACAGAGAGCTGAGCTGCTGCTCCAGGGTTCTGATCCCAAAGGAATTGCCCCCATTCCCCATTCTCTGATCCCATCGTCCCAGACTTCCAGGTGAGAATTGGTGTGGGATAAAGGGGTCACAGAATGCTGAGCTGCTGCTCTGATCCCAAAGGAGCTGCCCCCATTCCCTGATCTCATCGTCCCAGAATTCCAGGTGGGAATCGGTGTGGGATAAAGGGGTCAGAGAGCTGGGCTGCCTCTCTGATCCCAAAGGAACTGCCCTCATTCCCCATCCCGGAGTCCCAGCTGGGAAGGGCACGTCCCTGTGCCCTCGGGAATGTCACCCTGTCCCTGTCCCTCCCTCCCCCCCCTCACCCTCCACGCGCGTTTGGAGGCGAGCTCCTAATGGCTGGCTGTTAATTAGTGTGAACTCTGATTGCCCCGCGAGCACGCCCTTGCCTTTGTCAGCTAATTGGCCGGGCTTTCTCATCTATTATGTAAATGGCCCCGCTCCGCGCGGCGCGGTGTCGTAACAGCGCTCCGCATTCCTGCGAGCCTGCGCTCCCGGTTCGTGGAATTGCGCTCCCGGCCCCCGGGGGCGAAAACAGCAGCGACAACAACAAAAAACAAAAACAAAAAACAAACAACAAAAAAAAACCACCAAAAAAACCCACAAAAAAAACCAACAACAACAACAAAAAAAAACCAAACCAACCAAACAAAAAAAACCCCAAAAAACAAACAAACAAAAAAAAACACCCAAAACCCAAAAAACACCCCCCCAAACAAAAAATAAAAAACAAACAAAAATAAAAACCAACCAAACAAAACAAACAAAAGCACAAACAAACAAAAAACCAACCAACCAAAACAAAACAAAAAACCCAACCAAACAAAAAAACTCAAAAAAAACCAAAACAAAAACCAAACCAAACCAAACCAAAAAAAAATCCAAAAACAAATAAACAAATACCACAACAAAACAAAACAAAAACAAAAAAAACCAGAAAAACTCCCAAAACAAAACAAAACCAAAAAACGAAAACAAAACAAAACAAAACAACAAAAAAAACCCCAAACCAACCAAAAAAAAAAAAACAAAACCAAAAAACCCCCCCAAAAAACCAAAAAAAGCCCCCAAAAACCAACAACACCAAAGCAGGCGAGCCTTTGGCCGGGTTTTGGGAGGCTCCAGAGATGAGCTCCAGAAGAAAGTGTTCCGGGCAGGAGTTCAGGGCATGGAGAGCCCGGGAGGAGGGGGCGGGAGGAGGCAGCGGGAAAAGCTGGATCAGCCTGGCCTTGCGTCACCCCCGAGCGCACAGGTAGGGCTGGGAAGGAGCCCGGAGGTTGTCCCCGTGCCTGTCACATCCCCAGGGAATTCAGGGAGGGAGGGAGGGAGGAGCGGCTCCGCCCTTCCCTCTGCGCCGTGAGGTCCCACCTGGAATTCCGTGACCAGCTCTGGGTCGCTCCATTCGGGGCGTGGAGGGGCTGGAGCGAGTCCAGGGCAGGGCAGGGAGCTGGGCAGGGGCTGGAGAATTCCTGAGGGAGCTGGGAAAGGGGCTGAGCCTGGAGAAAAGGAGGCTCAGGGGGGCTCTGCACAACTCCCTGGAAGGTTGGAAGCAGGTGCAGGGTGGGATCTGATCCCAAGGATAAGAGGGAACGGCCTCAGGGCAGGCTCAGGGTGGGCAGCAGCAGGAATTTCCAGGAATTTCCCCATGGAAAGGGAGCTCAGGCCTTGGAAGTGCCCAGGGAGGTTTGGAGTGCCCATCCCTGGAGGTGTCCATGGAATTCCTGGATGTGGCCCTCAGTGCCAAGGTGGGGATCAGTCCCAGGTTGGCCTGGAATGTCCTGGGGGGATTTTCCAACCCCAATGATCCTGCTGCAGGGCCTGGGCCTGGTTCCTCTCCTGTCCTGGCATGAGCAAAGCTCCTCACCCAATCCCAAGGTCCCTCACGGCCTTATCCACGGAATCCGTAGGTTTTTAAGGAAAACTCGGATATTCTGGGAGCTGAGGAGTTGCTGAGGCAGGGAATTGACTCCCTTCCCACCCATCCTGGGAGACGCCACGGCAGGAGGAGGCTCCATCCAGTGCCAAGAGCAGGGAGGAGCCAAAGGATCCCCAAAAAGAGATCCACAGGCCTGGATTTTTCCAAAGCCAAGGAATTTTGGGGTTGGGCATGGTCTAAACGGGTCTTTTCCAGCCATCCATGTCCTGCAAACAGGACAGGGACCCCAAATCTCCTGTCCAAGCAACAAAGGAGGTGGATCCTTGGAATATCAGCATTTTCCACGAGGGAGAGAAGGTGAGGGAGGAAAAACTTCCCGAGGATATTTATTCCCCAGACAAAGCCGAGCTGTAAAACAAACGAGCAGAGTCCCCGCTCCGATAAATCCGCTCAGAAACCCAAACCCGGTAGCAACAGGAGGATAATTTATGTCCCGCGGGGAGAGGTCCGGGGGAGAATTGATGGAGCCTCTTACTCGGGCCGTAAATCAGATCCCATTAATGGAAACCCATCCACGAATTTATAAACACAGCCCCCGGAGCCCAGGCTGGTCCTGCGGCTCCCGGGAAGGAGGGACCGGAGCAAAAAAACAAAAAAAAACAAAAAAAAATTAAAAAAAAAAAGTGGGGGCTCTGATCCATAAACTCTGTCCTGATAAATCCAGGGAGACAATCTGTGGAGGGATAGCGGGGCTGGATTTATGGCGGCTGAAAGGGAGCCAGGCGGGAGTAAATCTCGTCTGTGCCGGCAGAAATAAATCTGGGAATGTTCTCCTCTTCTCCCCTGTCCGGAGAGCCACTCGCAAATCCGTGAGCCTTTCCAGCTCCTCTCTGCTTCGGCCTTCCTGCCTCCGGTCCCGGGAATGCCAACGCTTATGGGATCTTGGAATGGGTTGGGTTGGAAGGGATCTCAAGGATCAGCCATTCCCACCCCATCCATGGGCAGGGACACCTCCCACTGTCCCAGGAGGATCCAAGCCCCAGTGTCCAACCCGGCCTTGGGCACTGCCAGGGATCCAGGGGCAGCCCCAGCAAAGCTGGGAATTCCAGCCCAGCCAGGAATTCCTGCCCAAGATCCCAGCCCAAGCTCCCCTTGCCCAGTGGGAGCCATTCCCTGTGTCCTGTCCCTGCAGCCCTTGTCCCCAGCCCCTCTCCAGCTCTCCTGGAGCCCCTGCAGGGACTCTGAGCATTCCCTGGATTTTTCCCTTCTCCAGGGGAACATTCCCAGCTCTCCCAGCCTGGCTCCAGAACCCTGGAAGGGTTTGTGTTGGGAGTGACCCCAAAATCCCATCCCATTCCCACTCCATCCATGGGCAGGGACGCCTCCCACCATCCCAGTTTTCTCCAAACCCCAATGTCCAACCTGGCCTTGGACAATTCCATGGATTTGGCAGCCACAGCTTCTCCGGGCAGCCACGATCAGAGCCCTCCCACCCTTCCCAGGGCAAGGGAAGACGTTTGAATCCATTAAATCCATGGGAATTCCTCGCCCATTCCCCACAACTCCCCTTGGCCTGTGTTGAGCAAGAGGCCGCACCTCCGCTGGATCCAAGAGGAGAATTCCAGCAGGGAATATTCCCTAAGGAGCTGCTGCAGGCTCTGCCATCCATCTTCCAAACCCAACCCTGCAGCCGCTCCGTGAATTCCTCTGGAACGAGGCGCGTTGAGAAACAGTTTTGGCCTCAGACGGGAATTCGGGTTGCGATTCGAGCGGAATTTAATCCTGGAATTTAATCCTGGAATTTAATCCTGACCGGGCACACCACGGGATCATCCCCTGCCTCTCCCCCAGGGATAAAAATTCCGGCGTTTCCTTTGTGGGTGCCGCTCTCCCCCCTCGGGACACCAAAGGCAAATTCCCACAGAGGAATAATCCCAAAGCGGGGGAGTTTGGGAGCGAGGAGTGAGGATTAAAATCTCCTTCCTGCGGGAATTTCGTCACCAAATCCCTGCCTTTTCCCAGCTCAAAATCCAGCGGGGATTGTCTGGAACGCTTTGAAGCGGCGCCCGTAATCCGGCTTGGAATTCTGGAGGCATTACCTGGGACACAGGTGGGGGAATTGCACAAAAAAAAGGTCGGAAAAATAAATTGGGATTAAAATTTGACTCCTTTTCATCCCTTTCCCACAGCTTGGTGGAGCTGTGTGAAGATTTCCCTTTCTTCCCAAGGAAAATTTTTTCCAAAGGAAATTTTCCATTATCTTCCATGCCCCCAACAATGGTGGATATGTTTTGTGTCTTGAAATTTTAATCTCTTTCAATTTTTTTTAAATTTTATTTTTATATTTTTGATTTTAAGTTTAATTCTAAATATTTTAAACACCTCAACTGAACCAAAAGAAAAGAGAAGTGCATAAGGGAGGGAAATAATGGGATAATGATGGAAAATCCATCACTTCTATCATGGAGTGGTTTGGGAAAGGGCCCTTCTATTGTTAAAAAAACATTGTTAAAGTATTTTAATCCTATTAAGTACTATTATGGAACGATACTAAAATGCTAAAATATTTGTAATAATAAACATTAGTGTTAAACAAAAACAAAATAATTAAAATATAATGATGAAAATCCGGCCTTTTCCGAGAGAGCCACAATTTTCCTGCTTGTTATTCCTCACGGATCAAAAGGAGGTGGATCAAAACCGAATTTGGGTCCTGAGAGGAATTTTAAAAGCTCTGGGATGAAGCAACCACGGCTCCTTCCAGACCTCAGACCTGATTATTGAGGATTATCCCAAAATTGAAGATTATCCAAAGCCGGGCTTAATCCCTGCCCTGTTTTTGGAGGGATACCAGCGGCTCCATCCCAGAAAAACTCTGCAACGTCTCGGCCTTTCCCAACTTTTCCTCAGCTCATCCAGGCATTGCTTCCTTCCCCCTCTCTGGCATCTCCCAGCTCTCCCATTCCCTGTTCCCGGCGTTTTATCCCCGGATTTTGGGGTGGTTCCCAGTCAACCCCTAATGACCGGGAGGATTCCAAGGATCTGCCGGGGCTCAGGGGTGGGATCAGGGCAGGGTTGGCCTTTCCGGGATCAGGGAAGCTCAGCCAGCAGCAGAATTCCAGCTTTGGAATCTTTGGGGGCGCAGTCAGGCCTGGAGGTGCCAAGAGGAGGCTGGGAAGCATCAAAATCCCGGGAAAACGGAGTTGTTTCCGTTGGAAAAGCCCTCTGAGGTCATGGAATCCAAGCAGCACCGCCAAGGCCACCACTGACCCCTGTCCCCAAGTGCCACATCTATGTGGATTTTAAATCCCTCCGGGAATGGCGACTCCAAACCTCCCTGGGCAATTCCAAGGCCTGGCCACGCTTCCCACGAAGGAATTTTCCCAGTATCCACCCTGAGTCCGTTCCCTCTTGTCCTGGTGTTGCCCAGGATAAGATCCCAACTCCCACCTGGTTCCAACCTTCCAGGGAGCTGTGCAGAGCCACAAGGGCCCCCCTGAGTCTCCTTTTCTCCAGGCTCAGCCCCTTTCCCAGCTCCCTCGGGAATTCTCCAGCCCCTTCCCAGCTCTATCCCTTCCCTGGACTCGCTCCGGCCCCTCCAGGGTCTCTCTTGTCACCCAAATTTTCCCCCGGGATCTGACCGCAGCGGTGGTGACCCCGTAGCCACCCAATGGTTGGTGCCGGTGAATCCCACCCAAGAGAAAGCACAAAAAAATGGGAATTTTGGGACTGTTCCAAGCTGGGATGCTGGGATGTGTTTTCCCAAGATTTCTGGGAAAGCATCTGCCCTCCCTGTTGTTTCTGCTTTGCTGGTGCCAAGGGACCAAATTCCCTGTTTTCCACAGTGACCAACATCCCAAAAATGTCCCCCTGGCTCTCCATGGAGCCAATTCTTTCTGACAGGACAAAGGGACCTCGGGATACCTCAAAATCCACAAAATCCAGGCGTGAGGAACAGCTGGAGCTGTTCTTAGCTCTTATGCATCCTAGAATTATAATTGGGAATATCTGGAGAGAAATTAGGGATTAAATCTTTAAGGTCTTTTCCCAAAATCATTCCATGGTAAAAAAAAAAAAAAAAAAAAAAAAAAAAAAAAAAAAAAGATTAAGTTTTCCGTTATTTCTTCCCCTTATCAATTCTCAATTTTTTTTTATTTTTTTTTTTTTTTTTTAGTTGAGGTGTTTAAAACATTTGGAAAGCCAAAATCATGGAATGATGGAATTGTTTTAGTTGGAAAAGCCCCGGCCACCTCCTTGTCCCTGTTCCTGATGTAGGGACAGACCCCGTCCTCAGCTCTGGGCAGAGGTTTGGGCAAAGTCAGGGCTCAGGAATTTCCTCCAATATTCCTTGGAAAGGTTTGTGTGGGAAAAGTTGGGAAATGGAAGAGGTGCTCACAAATGTGAGCAGTGGGAGGGGTTGGAACTGAGCGAAGAGCTTTATCATTTTTTTATTATTTTAATAAAAATTTAATAAAAAAATATAAAAGTAAAATTATTATTTTTAAAACATAATATTATCAGATATTATTTTATCTTAGAAAACAGGACTGGAACAATTTCTGCGTGAACGCAACCACAACAAAAAAATTATCTTAATTAATTAAAATATTGTTTTAAATTTTCCCTTCTTTGGAAAGTTAATCCCAGAAAATCCCGGTGCTTTGACCTTCAGGGGTTATTCCAACAAACCTGGATCGGCCGATTTTGGCCAAAAGTTGAGGTGGAATTTGTGACCCTGACCCCTGGCAAGAAATGCGATGAAAATTCGGCCCTAATTTAAAAAAAAATGTAATTTAAGACTTTAATAGAAGGAATAAATGAATAAAAGAAATAATAAATAAGTGAATAATATAATGTGTAACTATCTATAATGCAATATTATTATAGATAGTATGATAATATATTATAAATAATATACTACAATATTATATATACTATATATTTAGAATAGATATTATATTTTAAATATAATAAAATATAAGGTAATATATTCTTATATTATTAAAAATTATATTATATATTATTATATTATATATTATATATATTACATATATTATATATAATTATTTATATATTATATTATTTATATTTAGATTTTATCTTTATTTTCATATATAATATAATATAATATAATATAATATAATATAATATAATATAGGAATTTTTATAATAATATTTTATTATTCTATAATAAATAAAACTATAATAATATAATAAAATAATATAAATTTATTACATATAATAAAATTATAAATTTTATTGTATAATTATATTTTATTGTACATGAAATTCTATAATTATATAATTTATATTATATTATATTATGTCATGTCATGTTATATTAGTATAATATAATAAATAAATAAAATAATAAATACACATATAAATTAATATATATAATAACAATAATAATAGGCTGTGTGGCAATTTCCTTCCTGGGCGTTGCTCCCGCTGGGCTCCGTCCTTGCTCCAGCACCCGCTTCCCAAGGATTATCCCAAGGAAAACACAAACTTTCCGGGCTGAGAGGCAATTGTGGAATCCTGGCAGAGAGGTCAAGCATGGACAGGGCAGTTTGGGAGGCGGTGGCCGGGCAGAAAATCCTCCCTGGATTTTCCAAAGGACGAGGTTGGACTTTTTAGGGAAGGTGACGGAGTCTGGGAAAGCTCTGGGAAAGCTGAGGATGAAGAGCAGATAAGGTGGATCCGAATCCTGGGATGACATAGCAGGAATTTCCTTAGCTGGGCTGGCCGGAGTGAGGAGAAAACACCCAGAGGTGAAATGGGGTGAGTTTTGGATCCTGGGACAGATGGGGTTTGGGGGAATTTTGCCGATTATTTCCACTTTTTGCCGATTACTTCCGCTTTTTGCCAATTATTTCCATTTTTTGCCGATTATTTCCATTTTTTGTCGATTATTTCCATTTTTTCCAGAGGGGGTTCAAGCCTGGCAGGAATCATTGATGTCCCATTTCCTGGCACAGCTGGGACGGTTGGCTCGTCCTCAGCAGAGCAGCCAAAAAAATTTGGGATGCAGCAGCACGTCCTTCCTCCGAGGCCTGGATGGGGATCTTGAAGGGAAATGGGAATTTTTTTTGCAGCTCCACCTGAATTCCTCAGGGTTTTCCACCTTCCCGAAGGATGATCCTGGAGGCTCTGCTGTTCCTGGGACGACCACCTGGTTCTGCTGGGTGTGTAGGAATTAACTTGTGGTTCACACAAATTTTTGGGGCGTCGGGGGCCCAAATCAGCCCAAATTTGCAACCCCAAATCAGCGAGAAGTGGAGGCTCGGGGCCTCGAAACGCGAATTTTACTGAAAAGAGTCCAAGAAAAAACCCGAAAATAGATGAGCAGATAAATGCTGACAGTTCAGGAGCTGCTGGAAGATCTGAGGGCTCAAGGGCTCCTCATCGGGGAGCTCGTTAAATGCCAGGTTTGCTGTCATTCCCGCTCCTGCTATTTCGGGATACGTGGAAACATCAGGAAAAAAAAAAAGGTCAGGAGAACGAGGACGGTTCTGAAGCGCTGCTGGAGCTGGGGCAGAGCAGCTCCAGGGGGTCCAATCCCACGTCAGGAGCAACAGGTTTGTCCTGGGAAGCCCCCACGGGATCTGTCCTGGCTGGATACGGATTTGGGATGAACCTCTGGTCCCAGAGATCCAAAAATAAAAACCATGGCACAGCTTCCATTTCCAGCATTCCTTCAGTTTCCTCCAATTCCGAGGCAGGGACAGCTCCCACTGTCCCAGGTGGTTCCAAGCCCCAATGTCCAACCCAGCCTTGGACACTGCCAGAGATCCAGGGGCAGCCACAGCAAAGCTGGGAATTCCAGCCCAGCCAGGAATTCCTGCCCCATTCCTGTGTCCCAGTCCGGATTCAGCCCTGGGAAGCTCCCAGGAGGAGACAGGACCTGAGGAGCCCAGGCAGGATCAGCTCAGGCCTCTCCATATCCAGGGAATCGGGATTCTCTCCTCCAATGTTTGGCACAGCAGGGCCTGGATTGGGATCTCTGGTTTTCAACAATCCAGACTTTTCCATGCTTTTCACGGAATCATGGAATGGTTTGGGTTGGAAAGAGCTTAAAGATCATCCTGTTCCATCTCATTCCATGGGCAGGGACAGCTCCCACTGTCCCAGGTGGATCCAAGCCCCAATGTGCAACCTGGCCCTGGGCACTGCCAGGGATCCAGGGGCAGCCCCAGCAAAGCTGGGAATTCCAGCCCAGCCAGGAATTCCTGCCCAAGATCCCAGCCCAAGCTCCCCTTGCCCAGTGGGAGCCATTCCCTGTGTCCTGTCCCTGCAGCCCTTGTCCCCAGCCCCTCTCCAGCTCTCCTGGAGCCCCTGCAGGGACTCTGAGCATTCCCTGGAATTTTCCCTTCTCCAGGGGAACATTCCCAGCTCTCCCAGCCTGGCTCCAGAGCAGAGGGGCTCCAGCCCTGCAGCAGCTCCGGGGCTCCTCTGGACTCTCTCCATGCCCCAAATCCCTCTTTTTTTCAGGGACATTTTCCTTGTACCTCAGCATGGCCGTGTCCCTGTGAACCCTCACCCTTTAATTCGGGGACGGAAAGGGCTTTCCCAGGCCATCCAGAATTCGGAACACCCCTTTGCCTTGGGGGTTCTCCCCACCAGGCCCGGCCTCTGCCCAGGTTCAGGAGATGATTCCTCCTCTCTCCTTCCTGGGGCTGCTCTGACTCATCCCCGTGGAGCAGACACAACTTCCTTGGTCCCATTCCCAGAGCAGCAACTGCTGCCTCTGGCTGGGCTTCAAAAAGGCTCCGTAGGTGCTAAAATCCCACAGAACTGGCAGGGATGGCAGCCCAGAACGGATTTATTTTTTTTTTTTTTTGTTAGAGCTGGGTCTCTGTCTCTGTCTCTACTCCGAGGCTCTGTCTTGTTGCTCCTGGTGCTGGTGGGAGGCTCTGAAGCTTCTGAGATTGAGGGGGTTTTTTTGGGGGGGAAAAAAAATAAAAAAGAAAAAGAAAATAGAAAAAAAGATAAGAGGCTGTTCGTGTTGTATCTCCCAGCTGGTTTAGCAGGCTCCAAACAGACTCCATGAAATTGCTGCTGCCTTTCCTGCCCGGAGCGAGGCCGGGTCACTGAGATCAGCCTCAGTTGGTTTCTTTCCCCTGTCGCTCCTCAGGTGAGGATGGAAAACTCATTTTCCCAGTTGGAAGGAGGGATCTGGCGATGGGAAAGCGGCTCTGCTTCATCACCAAATCTTCCCTTTTTTTGGGGGAAGGGAGTCAGTCTTCAGGAGAACGAGCTCTTGGTCTGGCACAAGGATGGATGAATTCCAGGAATTCCCTGCCAGGAGGGGACAGCCGGGGGCGGGTCGGGCTCTGCTCCCAGGGAACAGGGACAGGAGGAGAGGGAACGGCCCCAGGCTGGGCCAGGGGAGGGTCAGGGTGGGCAGCAGCAGGAATTTCCCCATGGAAAAGCTTGGGAAGCATTGGGAGTGCCCAGGGAGGTTTGGAGTCCCCATCCCTGGAGGTGCCCAAGGAATTCCTGGATGTGCCCCTCAGTGCCAAGGTGGGGATGGGGCGCGGGCTGGGCTTGGTGACCTTGGAGATCCATTCCAACCCCAGTGGTCCCATGGACCATCCGAGCTCCGTGTGATCCACACATTGTTTGTTCCTGGCACATCCCGGCCTCCAGGATCCATCTGATTCTCTTCACGGCCTCATTCCACGGCAGCAGGAAAGGAGAAGTGGGGCTTGGAGGGTTCCCAGCGCCAGGTACCTCCCATCCCGAGGGAACAGCGCCTGGACACCAACCCGGGGTTGCTGGGACAGCTTTGCTGTGTGAGGTCTTCTCAGAAAGGAGAGATCTGGACTCAGAGCTGGGTTTAGACCTAGAAAAGATTTTAGGTTTTAGATTTGAGCAGCCTGGTTTAGGGGAAGGTGTCCCAGCCCATGGCAGGAGCTGGAATGAGATGAGCTTTAAGGTCCCTCCCAAAACATTCCACGATTTTTATTTCAGGGTCACGGCCTCGTTTAGAAATCTCGCCACGAATTAATCGAGGAGGAAACTCTCGTCATTTATCCTCCCCTCACTCTGAGAAACACTTTGTTGATTTTCTTCCCTTTACTTTTTTCCTTCAGCCAACAATGCAAATCAGGAGGGCTCGGAGGCGCCTTCCCCGTGCCGGGGAAAGGACGGATCAGGGAACACCGGCGAGGAGAAGGTGAGGGGAGCAGCAGGAGCAGAGCCTTGGAACCCTGCCCATCTCTGAGTAACGCATCCAGAGCTGTTTATTTCTCCCCGGAACCGGGACCTCCCGCGGGAGCCTCCATGGAAAAGATCTGCGGGAATTCCGGATACTCTGCTGGGAGTGATGGGAGTCCATGCCGTGGAGGGTTTGGCTTGGGCTCCTCCTGGTCTCCCTGGTGGCTCCCTGTTGGAATTAATGTCGTGATACCACACGAAAGAACGACACACGCTGAGATGTCCAAGGCAAAAAAATGGGAACTTTATTTACAGACCTCGACATTTATGGAATTCCAGCAGTGACCGTGGATTGGAGGAAGAAAATTGTCCTCTCTAACCACACTGGTCAACCCCAACAGTCCATCAGTTCCCTCCTCCTGCAGAAAGGAACGCAAACCCATCGTTATTTACATGAAAAGTGAGTGAGAAACTCCACCACAAAAAGTAAAACGTCAGAAGGCTGAAAAGAACAGGACGACAAATTAATTCCATTTTTTCCCCCCGTTTTGAATCCAAAGGGCCTGGAACACCCGAGGTCGGGTGGAGAGCTGATTTTCCAGCAGTCTGGAAGGGTGTGGGGAGATGTTTGCCAGGCTTGGATGGAGGTGGAGGATGGAGAGATCCAAACCTGGGAGGGACTCACCCGTGCAGAGCATGGGGAGCAACATCTGGAGCCAAGCACCCTTCCAGCTGTGCCTGGCTTCATCCCACGGGATTCTCATCCCACAGAGAGGCAGGAAGAAGCTGGTGGAGTTGGGATGACGAGGACCATGACCTAGGGGGGCGTTGCTGAGCCATGGGTGGTTGAGATGGTGGTGGTTAATGGTTTGGATGGTGGTGGCTTCTGGTTGAGAGGGTGGTTGATGTTCAGATGGTGGTGGTGGAAGGTTTGGATGGTGGTGGGTCTGGGTTGAGATGGTGGGTCATGGTTGAGATGGTGGTGGTTGATGATTTGGGTGGTGGTGGTTGATGGTTTGGGTGGTGGTGGTTGATGTTCAGATGGTGGTGGTGGAAGGTTTGGATGGTGGTGGGTCTGGGTTGAGATGGTGGGTCATGGTTGAGATGGTGGTGGTTGATGATTTGGGTGGTGGTGGTTGATGGTTTGGGTGGTGGTGGTTGATGGTTTGGGTGGTGGTGGTTGATGTTCAGATGGTGGTGGTGGAAGGTTTGGATGGTGGTGGGTCTGGGTTGAGATGGTGTGTCATGGTTGAGATGGTGGTGGTTGATGGTTTGGGTGGTGGTGGTTGATGTTCAGATAGTGGTGGTTGATGTTCAGATGGTGGTAGTTGATGGTTTGGATGGTGGTGGTTGATGGTTGATATGGTGGTGGGTCATGGTTGGGATGGTGGTGGCTGATGTTCAGATGGTGGTTGTTGATGGTCAGACAGTGGTTGTTGATGGTTGAGATGGTGGTGAGTCCCAGTTGAGATGGTGGTGGTTGATGTTCAGATGGTGGTGGTGGATGTTCAGACAGTGGTGGGTCCTGGTTGAGATGGTGGTGGTTGATGGTTTGGATGGTGGTCGTTGATGTTCAGATGATGGTGGTTGATGTTCAGATGGTGGTGGTTGATGGTTTGGATGGTGGTGGTTGATGTTCAGATGGTGGTGGTGGATGGTTTGGATGGTGGTGGTTGATGGTTGAGATGGTGGTGAGTCCCGGTTGAGATGGTGGTGGTGGATGGTTTGGATGGTGGTGGTTGATGCTTTGAACATTCCAGAGGACACCTGGAGCTGGCAGGGACCTCGGGGGACGGTCCCAAACCCTTGGGAAGAGCCCCGTGGTGGGGCTGGACGCCCCCACCATCCCAGCCACAAGCACACCCAAAAATCAGAACAAACCAACCCCCAGCTCCTTCCTCCGGCTCTGAACCCACCTCGGGTGTCAGGGCACGGGGCAGGTGCCCCCTGAGGGGTTTGTGGGAAGAGGAGCTCTTCCCGAAATTCCCGAGGGATGAGGAGCTGATAACCCCGGCAGGGCTCTCCCAGGTTCGGGGCTGTGTCTGCTCTCCCTGGGCACGGCCCTTATCTCTTATCGCTTATCTCGCCTGCGGTTTCCTTCCCCACATGGAGCGCAGCTGGGGCAGCCGCCCGATAAGCGGGGAGGCATTTCCCTGATAAGAGGGGAGGGGAGGGGGTGCCGAGCCCCGGCTGCGATTCCCGGGAAATCAATTAGGGAGGGGCGGGGCCCTCGGCAAACAGCGGGATTGGGAGGAAAACATCACAAAAAAAAAATAAAAAAAAAAAAAAAGGGAGGCGGAGGGAGGAGGTGTAGGAGCTGGGGGGGAGTGGATTTGTTCCTGGGAGGTGCTCCCAAAAGATTCAGCAGGAGCTGCTGGGGAAAACCTGGGATTTGGGATCAGACTCCTAATTAAGGAGATCAGGAGATGGGAATGAGTGGCTTTGTTTGTGGGAGATGCCCCCAAAAGATTCAGGAGGAGCTGGTAGGGAAAACTTGGGATTTTGGAAGCAGGCTGCAAGTTAGGGATGTCAGGAGATGGGAATGAGTGGGTTTGTTCCTGGGAGGTTCTCCCGAAAGATTCAGCAGGAGATGGTGGGGAAAACCTGGGATTTGGGATTAGGCATCTAAATAAGGGAGATCAGGAGAGGGAGTGAGTGGATTTGTTCCTGGGAGATGGTCCCAAAAGTTTCAGCAGGAGCTGTTTGGGAAAACCTGGGATTTGGGATCAGGCTGCTAATTAGGGAGGTCAGGAGGTGGGAATGAGTGGATTTGTTCCTGCGAGGTGCCCCCAAAAGATTCAGCAGGAGCTGTTTGGGAAAACCTGGGATTTGGGATTAGGCTGCTAATTAGGGATGTCAGGGGCCCACACTCACCCCGTGCTGAAAAA
This sequence comes from Phylloscopus whistleri, assembly GCA_017589585.1. NCBI lineage: Eukaryota > Metazoa > Chordata > Aves > Passeriformes > Phylloscopidae > Phylloscopus > Phylloscopus whistleri. The sequence continues at coordinate 16,863 of JADMLD010000825.1, read as the reverse complement.
TATCAGCCAGGATCTGCGGTCTGAGGTGGCAAAGGTTGGGAAAAGCCACACTTGGAATCTCCTCAGCAGTTTGGAAACTCCGGTAGTGTCAGATTTGGGGTTTTGTTTTTCAGGCCTCAGTTCCCTCCCAGAGTCTGGAAGGCCGGAATTCTTCATCCTACTGTTTTTGGAAACAAGGGTGGGAGGGAGCTCCAGGGAGGCTCTGAACCCTGTGGAGCTCTGGAGAGGAGGGAGGTTGGAAGAGAGGCCCCAGCTCCCGGGCTGTGTCCCGGCAGGAATTTTGGTTTCCTTGGGGTCTGGAGCAAGGTTTGAACTCCCAGCCCAAGCTGGAAAGTCGGGAAACAGCCCCTCAGGACTGGGAGCTTGGGGGACTTCCATGGATCAGCTTCTCTGCCGTCCACGTAGGAATGGTGGCCACGTGCATGGAAGTGTCCCCACACCCGAATCTCTATCGTTATTCCCGAAATATCCTTCCAGGGTTTCTCCTGTTGCATCCACCCAGCTTGTAGGGTTTGTGCGGTCTGCTCATCTTCACTTGGAGCTTGTTCCTCTGATTCCATTCCCCTGGAATGTTCTCTAGGACCTTCCAAATGGTTCCTCTGATTCCATTCCCCTGGAACATTCTCCAGGATCTTCCAAATTGTTCCTCTTGTTGAATTCCCTGCGAGCATTTTCCAGGATCTTCCAAACCTCTGGTGGGATCGTTCCTCCTGTTGAATTCCCTGAGAACATTTCCCAGGATCTTCCAAATGGTTCCTCTTAAATCCCCTGGATCTTTTCCTAGGATCTTTCAAATGGTTCCTCTGATTCCATTCCCCTGGATCTTTCTCTAGGATCTTCCAAACTGCTCTTGGAACGGTTCCTCTTGTTAAATCCCCCTGGATCTTCTCCTAGGATCTTCCAAATGGTTCCTCTGATTCCATTCCCCCAGAACTTTTCCTAGGACCTTCCAAACCCTGCTTGGATGGATCCAGAGAGATGAACCTGCTGAGGAGAGGGACCCGAGCCAACAGCTGGGCAGAAGAAGGGGGGGAAGTGTGCGCACGTGGCCAGGAGAGGGAGAGGACTTGGGAACGAGATCCCGATGCCGTGATAGTGTCCCCGTGGGAGAGGGATCGGTCCGGGGGTGTGAGAAAGGAATATTTGGAAGCGTGTGGGTGTGAGGTGTGTGTGAGACTGTGCCTGCCTTTCCCTCCCCACACCCTGAGAACATTTTCGGGGTGCTCACGCAGGCCCCAAATCCCAAAATAATCCACCCAATCCTGAAAAAATCCCGGAGTTTGCGCCCCACTGGAGGAGAAGGATTTGCTCCTGTGCCTCGGGATGCGTTTCCTGCAGCTGGTGCCAGAGGTCAGGGTGGGTGCCCAGGGGTGTTTGGGGTATCCCAACCCCTCTCCTCACTCCGTAGCCTCCCCTTGTCCCCACCTTCTGGGGGATGGAGAAGTGGGACATCCCCCATCTCTCCTCCACCACTTCCCACGGTGCTCCCGGAAAGCCGAACATCCATGGGCTGGAGGTGACGTCACAAACGCCTGGAGAAGAGCGGAATCATCCCAAATTTTGTGTCACTGTGGACAGGCTTGCTCATTTTCCCCTCCCAGAGTGCTCCTAAACCTTCGGAGCTCTGGATTTTAAGGCCAGGGCAGCACGTGGAACATGGAAACCCTTTTGATCCCAGAAAATGCTGGCATCCCTGCCAGGGGATCGGGATTCTCCCGCTGTCAGCAGTTTCCCCAACAGGTGGAAAATGCAGGCTCAGGTCCCTTTTCCCTCAGGAAAGGGCCAAGCCACATCTCCCGCCTGGAGCCGTGTGGTGGCAGGTGCCTCCTCGCACCCTTTTTTTTCCCCTTATTTTGGGAAAGCCATCCCGCCTGGCAGAGGGAAAACCGGGATTCAGTGGGTCAGCAGGAAAGAACAAGCAAGGCTGGCTGTGTTGGCGCTCCGGGAAATTCACCTGGGAGGCGGTGGAGCGGCCAGAGCTCCAGCTCCTGCTCCAAGGGCTGTTGATGTTTGGAGAATCATCAACAACCCCTGGTGCTGGCGACTGGAATTCAGGTCTCCCCACTCCCAGGGGAGTGTCCCGATCCCAAGGCTCTGGAGTCATGCTCGCTCTTGCCCTCTTGGAGCTTCAGGCTTGGATTTGATGGAATTTTTTTTTTTTTTTCCTCCTCCTTGATGAGGAATTTCTTCCAAAAAATAAGAGGAGGGGTGAGCACCTCTGCAGCTCTGCTGTCGGGAAGGGCAGGCAGGGTTTGGAGGATGGGGTTTCCCAGATCCGGGGAATGCTGGCTGACATTTCAGTTGTTGTTTGGGAAGGGCTTTGCAGGAGTTTTGCCTCCCAGCCCTGCTCGTCATGGGAATCTGCCAGACGTGGGATGGGGAACACCCAGGGACCGTGTCTGGGGTGGTGTCACCAGGCAGGGACACAAGACAGGGGCTGAGACACCTCTGACCGTGTCCTGACGCTCTGGGGTTGGGAATTTTCACTGAAAACGGAGATTTTTTTCCGCGGGGTTTTGGTGCCCCCGGGGTGACACAGCAGGTGAGCCGGGGTGTGAGAGTGAAATCTTGGCTCTCCGTGGATAAACACGCCGGGTTTGGCCCTGCAGACCCTCGTGGGGGAGCGTTCTTCCCGCTGATTTATCCTGGCAGTCTCCAAAGGCAGCCAGCCTCCGGAGAGGCCCCTTGGAAAGCAGCGGGGCCCTGAAGCCTGGCAGGAAAATCCACCAAACAGGAAAGCTTTGATATTCCTGGCGTTGGGAATGGCCAGCGAGGGAGAAGGTCTTGCACAACTCCCGCCGAGCTTGGTGCCCCCACACACCCCCACTCTGGTTCACAAAAGCTTTATGGCCGACCCTAAATCCTTTAGGATCTCTCTCTCCTGGCCCTACAAGCGCTGAGCTCCCCTCTGGAACCCCACAGGGTCCCCAACTCCCGGCGCTCCCCCCAAGTCCCGCTTGGGTCCCCGAGCGTTGAGTCGGTGCCTGTGGGCAAATCACTTCCACCTCTGTAGGATCTGGCTGTAAAGCGAGGTTAATAACCCCAAATTACCAACCTGTGAGAATTAATGAGCTCGGCCCGGCCGGGCCCTTTGAAGGCAGGAGGCATTACGGGAGCGCCGGGCCATTACTGCCGAGTGTGGTTTTAATCTCGGCCTAGTTTCACTTACAAATTGGAGTTCTGCTCCCTTTGGACGGCACGGCACTAATTAGACAGGGGAAGGGAGGAAATAAAGGTTTCCAGTGTTGGAAACCAGTTAATTTTAGGGTGCTTTGCTTTAATTGCGTCTGCAAAGACATCGGGAAAACGTGTAATGAGCTGAGAACGCTTGAACTCGGCTTTTATTGGTCCCTAAACCCTTGCTTCTGCTAAGTCACAAAATGCCAGTAAAAGAGTGGAGAACTCGACCTTTCTTTTATTTTTGGGGGGTTTTTTTTGGGGGGGGGGGGCATGGAATGCCGAGGTGAAATAATTCCTCCTTATCCCGTTTCATGCCGCCTTCCTCCTCCTCCTCCTCCTCCATAAATCCCGGAGCACTTCACAAAAAAAAAACATTTGGGAAACACAAAGCAGAGGAGGGAGGTGCTGGGATTTGCCCAGGGTCACGTAAACGAGGCTTTGACTCCGCCAGGAACATGTGGCCGTTTAGGAAAACAGGTGGAAAACACGCTGCGGACACTTACCTCATTGTCGGGCTTGTTTGTTTTTTTTTTTTTTTCACTTCAGCCAATTTCTATCGATTTGCACCAGTTTTAGGGTCTAAAGCGAAGCTTTGCCGGGGTTTGTTGGGCTGGGATCTGTCTGGCTCCGGCACAGGGGGGATGTGGAGCTGCTGGAGAGATCCAGAGGAGGCACCAGGGAGGTCAGAGGGATGGGGGGGGAAAGGCTGGGAGAGCCGGGATTGCCCAGCCTGGAGAGGAGAAGCTTTGGGGCGACCTCATTCCGGTGCCTGGAAAAGCTGCAGGAGAGCTGGAGAGAGACTTTGGATAAAGGATGGCGGGACAGGACACAGGGAATGGCTCCCCACTGCCAGAGGACAGGGATGGATGGGATATTGGGAACTGGGAATTATTCTGTGTGAGGGTGGGGAATAAACCCAGGAATCCCCACCAGGTGGAATCTTTGAGGGAAGCGCTCAAAAGAGTGGGACTGGGGGAGCTGTGATTTGCTTTGAGGAGGTTTTGGGGGGATGAATTAGGGGCTGGAAAAGAGCTGGATATGGTTCTGGACACTGGCTGTGAGCTGGGAGTGTTGGAGAGCCGTGGCCGTCCTCCCTCAGGATCCAGAAAGATCCTGGAACACCTTTGGAATCCGATGGATTTGGAGCAGGCTTGACTGGGAGCTGCTTGGAGGTGAGGGTTTGGCTGTGGGGAAGGTGGAGAAGGGAAGGTTTTAGGGTAATCTGTCAGAATTCATGGATCCAGAAGATCTGGGATTTCTTCCCAGCTCTTCAGAGACTCTGGAGTGACCAGAGCGTGTTTGTCAGGTGTAAAGTGGAGTCACGGAATGGCTTGGGAGGGACCTCAAAGCTCATCCAGTCCCACCCTTGGCCATGGGACACCTCCCACCATCCCAGGCCGATCCCTGTCCTGTCCAACCTGGCCTTGGACACTCCCAGGGATTCAGGGACATCACGTCCTCCACAGGATTTGCACAGAAATGAGGGGGAATTAGGGTGTCTTCAGATCTGCCCTTGCCTCTCCTTGTCCTCTGCGGGGTGGGGAATTCCCAGTCTGACTCTCCTGGGATAATCCTGGTATCCCACGACCTTTCGTGGAAGGACAGGACATTGTCCTTGGGGGCTGCTCCCCTCAGCTCTCCCTTGCTGGGCTGGGAGACCTCGGCTCTTTTACGGCACCGTCCTCACTCTTGGTGCTGATATTTGATGTTTTCCGACTGAAAATTCCATTTTCCAAAGCAGCTCCAGCTCTCCGTGTGCAGGACGTGTGGTCATTTAACGGGAACGGTCATTTTGTCCGGCTTCTCCAGGAGAGCTGCCTTGCCTTTGCTCCTGGAACAAAGCTCCTCACAGCGCTTTTTGTGCTTCGGGTTGTTTCAGGAATTTATTTCATTTTTAAGCACCCCCCAAAGCAGATCCTGATGAGATCGTCAGCTTGTTCCACCTGGAGAAGGGAAAAATCCAGGGAAACCCCAGAGTCTCTGCAGGGGCTCCAGGAGAACTGGAGAGGGGCTGGGGACAAGGGCTGCAGGGACAGGACACAGGGAATGGCTCCCACTGGGCAAGGGGAGCTTGGGCTGGGATCTTGGGCAGGAATTCCTGGCTGGGCTGGAATTCCCAGCTTTGCTGGGGCTGCCCCTGGATCCCTGGCAGTGCCCAAGGCCGGGTTGGACATTGGAGCTTGGATCCACCTGGGACAGCGTGAGGTGTCCCTGCCCATGGATGGGTGTGGCACTGGGTGAATTTTAAATCCCCTTTCCCACCCAACCCATTCCAGGATTCAGGAATCACTGAATCCCCTGAGAGCCCAGCACTCAGCCTCGGGTGATCCCCGCAGCCCGTGCACTTCCAAACGGTTCCATCCACCTTCTCCTCGCCTTTGGGGAAGCCCGGGAAGGGCTCTCAGCCCTGCGGCAGCCCCGGGGCTCGGCGGGGCAGCCCCCGCGGCGCTCGGTACCTTGGACAGCGCTGCCACTCGCGGGGACCCGGCGGGGCCCGGCCCCGTCCCGGAGCTCTCCCGGTGCTCCTTCGTCCCCTCTCTGCTTCCTGCCCGCAGCTCTCGGGAGGTTTTCTCTCCCTGGCAGCTTTTGTTTGTCCCGGGTTAGCTGTGGGGAAAATCCATGGAATCCACCCGGATTTAGGAGGGTGGGGTGGGCGCCTGCGCGCCTGACGTTGGCGCGGGAAGGGTTCCCCGTCTGCCGCATGGAAAAAAAAGGAGTTTTTCCTTCAAAAGCAGGGGTTTTGGACGTCTTAAAATCCCCTTGGGGTTGGTGGCCTTGTATCCCTGCAGGGATGTGGAAGGTGAGGAGGAAAAAAACGTAATAAGAGGTATTTTTGGGAAAGGGAACCGTAATAAGTGGAATTTTTGGGAAAGAGAATCATAATAAGCAGAATTTTTTGGGAAAGGGAACCATAATAAGCAGAATTTTGGGGAAAGGGAACCACAATAAGCGGTATTTTTGGGAAAGGGAACCATAATAAATGGAATTTTTGGGAAAGGGAACCATAGTAAGAGGTATTTTGGAGTTCAGCACAACCAGGGAAGCTGTGGCTGCCCCTGGATCCCTGGAAGTGTCCAAGGCTGGGCTGGACGGCGCTTGGAGCAGCCTGGGATAGGGGAAGGAGTCCCTGCCCATGGGATGGGGTGGGAGGAGAAAACGTTCAAGGTACCTCCAACCCAAACTATTTTAGAGGTCCACAGCTCATTTCTGGAGGTGGGAATGTCCCAGGAATTCTCTAAAGGTTCGAGGAGGGGTCACGGAGCTTGCTCTGGGAGGAGAGGGAGGTTCCCTTCCCTGGAATCCCCTCGGCTGTCTGGGACAAATGAGCTCTGGGAGCAGATCCATGACACCTCTCAGGTCCAACCCCTGTAATTCGTGATGGTTTTAGTTTGAACTAATTTTATAACTTTTTCGGCCAACGCACCAATTAATTGTGATGATTTCATCACTTACTCTATTTTATGTGACTAGGAGAACATAAAGAGCAAAACAAATCTTCAAATTACAAAGATAGTTTATTTACACACACTGAAAGGATAAAAATAAGAAAAAAAGGAAAGGAAAAAAACCAAACAAATGAAACTTCCAAAACATTCTTCTTTCTTTCTACAAGTTTTCACTTTTTCACACTCGACGTAAAAAAGACAAAACCTGTAATTTCAGTCAGTTTTACTATTTAAAGATAATCTTTTAATAGCTTTTTTTTAAGGAAAGGAGTTTCTCTTGGTTCTATAGAGACATCGTCTGCAAGGGCTGAATGTTCAGAGCAGCTCCACCTTTCAGCCCGGGGAGCAGAGAGTGGCTGGAGATCTGGAGATTTAAACCTGGCTTAGCGAAGAGAGCAGAAGAGTTTAAACTGCAAAAAAAAACCCAAAACAAAACAAAAAAAAGGAGCTCGTTGCAAAATCGAGGAGGAGGATCCCACCTCCCCCAGCGCTGTTCTGCTCCAGCTGGGATCGGGGACACGGGTGCTGAGCGCAGGGAATCGAGGACATCAAAGCAGCAGCTCGGCGTCGCCCAGGAGCGCTGAAATTCCCGAGGAACTCGTTCGGCTTCTCGGGAACACGGGAGGGACGAAAGAGGCGCCAGGTACGAGGCGAGGCCGTGGAGATCACCCAGATCTCACCGGCGCCTGATGGGTTCAGCTGTAGGTCTGGGATGAGCTGGACTTGGCCACCAGCTCAGTGCTGTTGTGAGATGTTTCCCGGTGGAGTCGGATTTAAAGGGAAATCTGCGGATTTACAGGGAAAACCAGCACCCGGAAATCAGTGGTTGTGGGATCTGATGGTTTGCCATGACCAAAATCCCATTCCTGGCCCCAACAGCCTTGCCTGCAGCTTTAGTCAGGGTGGAGAGTTGGTTCTGAGGCCAAGCGTGTCCATGGGGGATGGACAAGGTGGTTTTGGGGTGGTTGTCCTGGGATGTGCCAGGGCACTGAAAGGATGCAGAGCCATGGAGTGGTTTGGGGTAGAAGGGACCTTAAATCCCATCCAGTCCCACCCCATCCATGGGCAGGGACACCTCCCACTGTCCCAGGTGGATCCAAGCCCCAATGTCCAACTTGGCCTTGGGCACTGCCAGGGATCCAGGGGCAGCCACAGCAAATCTGGGAATTCCAGCCCAGCCAGGAATTCCTGCCCAAGATCTCATCTAAACCATCCCATCTCCATCAGTGGGAAGCCATTCCCCCTTGTCCCACCTCTACAATTCCTGACCAAGAGCCCCTCTCCATCTTCCCTGGAGGACCCTCCAGCTCCTGGGAGGACATCCATAAACATTTCATCTGAAATTTTGGGAGCGTCTGGAGCGTTCTATCAAAGATCCTGTGGAATGTCCTAATTCCAGCTCTAGCCGGAGGCGTCCCTGCCCACGGCAGGGGTCGGAACGAGGTGGTCGTCAAGGTCCCTCCCATCCCAAACCACTCCATGATTCCCTGGTCACGGCCTTGTTGTGTTTGGAGCTGGACAACCCCAAACTCCTTGTTCTGAGGGGGTTTGTCATGCAGAGCAGGACAGAAGGGCTGGGATTTGGATTATTCCATTGGGAACAATGGAATATTTAATGGAATATTAATTGGAATTATTTGGAATAATGGAATATTGGAGCTGCACCAACACAAACTCCTTGCTCTGAGGGGGTTTGTCACCCAGAGCAGGACTGAAGGGCTGGGATTTGAATTATTCCTGGTCTCCATTGGGAAGTGATTTAGGGTTTGAAATATCCAAAGGGGTGGGATGGGATGGGATGGAGGAGGAGAGTGAGTTGGACCTCACGACCTTTTGGAATCCAGGACCCTCTGGATTAGGACAAGCAGAGCTGTCCAGCCTTCCTGAGCCGTGCATCGGCCCTGGAAATTGGGAGAAGATGGTCCTGGAGAGATTTCCTTCCCTGAAATCTGGGAAGGATTTTGACACCTGGATGGTGGAGCAGGGGTGAGAAAGGAGGTGGCAATTCCAGGACGGACAAGTTCTTGGATTCTCCAATCCTCTGGAGCTGAGGGAACTGGCAGGGATTTGCCCGGGAGGACAGTAGGGAAAAGAGATGTGGAAAACCCTGAACCAGGAAGATTTTGGGCCTTCCACGGAATGTTCTCCCATCATCTCCTTGCCGAGGAGTCTCCCAATTCCTCCCAATCCATTGGCTGCTCTTCCGCGCTTCCAGAGCTTTCCTTGGGTCCCACCTGGCTGCTGCTGGGGATGAGGCAATCCTGGATCCGCCACTTCCATGGGACGTTGGGGACAGGCTCCCCGCGTGCCCGGGCACGCCGCCCCAGAGCTGTTTCTCGGTGCGAGTTTCCCACAGCCGGAGGAATTCCTCGCAGCAGCCACACCTGCCGTGAACTGGTTTAACACCAGTTTGTTCCACGGGAGAAGCCGATGGGGACTGGAACCCGCTGGAAAACGCCCGGCCCAGCCCCACCTGAACATCTGCACCCCCGGGCAAAAGTTCCCTCCGAGGAGAAGGGGACAAATGTCACCTCCAGCACTCCCCAGGTGCCTTTTCCGTGCTGGGGAAGGGAGCTGGGACCCACAGGAGGAATCCCACGGAGAATCCCAGTGCTGGCTGGAGGAACTCTGCAGGAAGGGGATGAAAATCATTCCTGGGTGGAGAACCGGGATGAATCCGGGCTCTGAAGCCCCTCCGGAAGGCTTGGGTGGGATTTTGTTGGGTTTTTTTTTTTGGGCCATGTTTTCCTGGCAACAAATCCAAACCCTCCTCGTTTTTCACTCGGAACAAGTTTTTCCAGGTCTGGAAGTGTCCCAAGCGAGAGGACAAAAAAAAAAAAAAAGAAAAAAAAAAAAAAGAAAAAAAAAGAAAGAAAGAAAGAAAGAAATCTCTCTCATCTTCTTAAAGGCTCCCGGGAACAGCTTTGAAAGGTTTTAACGTCGTTTACGCCGAGCCTGAAAACAGAACCTGGGCTGGTTTTGGTTTTAAACCAAGCCTGAAATTTAGGGCAATGGGATTGGGAAGAGAAATGGGAATTTTGGGTTCAAAATCTTCCTCTCGAAAGTTGGTTTTACCCCATAGGATCAAAAATGTTCCTGATGATGGGTTGGGAAAACAGAATGAAATAAATTGTGCTTTCCTCGTCCCCTTTTCCAAGTCCACTTTTTCCTGCTTAATTCTTCCATTTTAGATGGATTTTTTAGGTTACATTCTGATCTTCTAAAGGTTAAACTTTAAGAACTGGAATTAAGGATTTGCTTCACCCTCTCCCTGTGGTCTCTATGAAATGGTTTTCCCTTATTGATTTTTCCACTTGAAAAATGGAAGAGGTCAGGTTATTTGGGGTGATTTTTAACCCTTTGGGCCGCAGAGCAGGAGAATCAGGTCCTGGTGCCATTCCGGGTCTGGATTTGGACCGGTCTGGATTTGGACCAGTTGGGATTTGGACTGGTCGGTCTTTGGACTGGTTGGGATTTGGACTGGTTGGGATGGTTGAGTTGCACAAGATCAGATTTAAATTTATGCTTTGAAAGGGGTTAAAATGTGCAAACCCAAATTTCAGGTTTCCTGAACTGCCTGGGTTTTTGTGGTTTTTTTGATTGTTTTATTTTTTGTTTGCTTGTGTTTTTTTAAAATTTTTATTTTATTTTTTAAATTATTCTCATTAATTATTGAAAGAGAAGATAGAAAATGTATGCATTTCTCTTTTCCTCTTGGGATTTTTCCCTCCCTCTTAACCTTGTTTCAGCCCCTCCTTGTCCATCCCACTGTCAGCATTTCCGGCTGTTCCTCCTTTATTTATCCAGGACACAGAAATTCCCAGTCCATCCCAAACCTGCTGGATGCTTTTGTCTCCCATGGGACACCAGACAGGTGACAAATCCCTGGAGTCACCGGAGGCAGGACAGTGGAAGGGAGAGATCCATGGAGGGGCAGGAGACAGGGAATGGCTCCCACTGGGCAAGGGGAGCTTGGGCTGGGATCTTGGGCAGGAATTCCTGGCTGGGCTGGAATTCCCAGCTTGGCTGGGGCTGCCCCGGGATCCCTGGGAATTTCCAAGGCCAGGTTGGACATTGGAATCCACCTGGGACGGTGGGAAGTGTCCCTGCCCATGGATGGGGTGGGATTGTTGGGATTTAAGATCCCTCCCAACCCAATCCATTCCATGATAATTCTGTGATCAGGCACTGGTCCCTCTGTGATTTCCCTCAGGATTCCTTAGGCTGTGGATGGCCAAAAGCTGGGAGAAGGCAGCCAGGGAATGTTTGTCCTGTGCTTGTCCCTCACCGTCTCCTCTTAGCTTGGAAGAAGCTTCAATTCCACCACAAACCAATAAAACAATGATTTAAAAAAAAAAAAAAAAAAGATGGAATTTTTCAGGAAAGATGGAAAAGGACCTGGAGTTCTGATGGCTGAGGAATGAGCGGATGTGGCAGGGAAGGGAACAATTCCTCATCCTGCATCCCAAAAAAACCTTCATCCACTGGAGCTGGGGGCAAATCCCAGTGCTCCCATTCCTTGGTTCCCTTTGCCAAGATCTTCCCTCCGTGGTTCTGGGGTGGGATTTCCCACCTCCTCGTCCCCTCGGGAGGCAGAGGAGGACCTTGGGGTGTCCCACCTGGGAACGGGCCCGGATTCTCTCTCACCTCCTCCCACCTGTGCAGGTGAAACTCTTCCCTGATCCTGGCCCAGGGCCACCCGAAACCTCGGAGCTTCAAAACAGCGGAAAACTCCCGGCTGGAATCCCACGGGAAGGGGAAGGGAGCAGCCGCCCGTGCGGGGTTCCAGGGAAAGGCACGGAGGGCCGGAGCGGGGGTTGGGGGTGGGGGCTTTGGCACCAGCCCCGGGAATTCCGCGGGGTGCGGGATTTCGGGGAAGCGGGAGAAGCTGCCGAGGCTGGGAGCCACCTGCGCATGCAGGTTTGGGGCTTGCTCAGATCCAGCTGCTGGGCTGAGTCACATGCACAGGTGAGCTCCCCGAGCCCAGGTGAGCTTCCTTGAGCCCAGGTGAGCTTCCTGAGCCCAGGTGAGTTTCCTTGAGCCCAGGTGAGCTCCTTGAGCCCAGGTGAGTTTCCTTGAGCCCAGGTGAGTTTCCTTGAGCCCAGGTGAGCTCCCCGAGCCCAGGTGAGCTCCCTGAGCCCAGGTGAGTTTCCCTGAGCCCAGGTGAGTTTCCCTGAGCCCAGGTGAGCTCCTTGAGTCCAGGTGAGTTCCCTGAGCCCAGGTGTCCCCAGCCCCTCTCCAGCTCTCCTGGAGCCCCTGCAGGCCCTGCCAGCGGCTCCCAGCTCTCCCTGGAGCCTTCCCTTCTCCAGGGGAACATTCCCAGCTCTCCCAGCCTGGCTCCAGAGCAGAGGGGCTCCAGAATCCTGGAATGGTTTGCTTGGAAGGGATTTTAAGGATCATTCCCATTCCCACCCCATCCATGGGCAGGGACACCTCCCACTGTCCCAGGTGGATCCAAGCCCCAATGTCCAACCTGGCCCTGGGCACTGCCAGGGATCCAGGGGCAGCCACAGCAAAGCTGGGAATTCCATTTCGGGGTCTCCCCACCCTCCCAGGGAATGATTTCCCCCTAAATCTCGTTTGACACAATCCCAGGATCACTGAGGTCAGAAAAGACTTCCAAGACCGTGGAGTGCAGGGAATTCCTTGGACAGCTCCAGAGGTGGGCGCTGAGAATGATCTGCAGAAAATATCCTGAAAAGAGGATGATCCATAGGAAAAATATCCTGAAAAGAGGATGATCCATAGGAAAAAATGTCCTATGAAAGGATAGTCCTGAGAAAAATACCCTATAAAAGGATGGTCCACAGAAAAATATCCTATAAAAGAATGGTGCACAGAAGAATATCCTATAAAAGGATGGTCCACAAAAAGAATCCTAATAAAGGATGGTCCCAAAGAAAAATAAAGAATGCTGCACAGAAACATATCCTAAAAAAAGATGGTCCAGAGAAAAATATCCTAATAAAGTATGATCCTTAGAAGAATATCCTAAAAAAGGATGATCCACAGAAAAATATCGCAATAAAGAATGGTCCACAGAAAAATATCCTAAAAATGGATGGTGCACAGAAAAATATCCTAATAAAGGATGGTGCACAGAAGAATATCCTAATAAGGGATGGTCCACAGAAAAATATCCTAATAAAGTATGATCCATAGAAGAATATCCTAAAAAAGGATGATCCACAAAAAAAAAAAAATCCTAATAAAGAATGGTCCACGGAAAAATACCCTATAAATGGATGGTCTACAGAAAAATATCCTGAAAAAGGATGGTCCACAGAAAAATATCCTTATAAAGTGTGATCCATAGAAGAATATCCTAAAAAAGGATGATCCACAGAAAGATAAATATCCTAATAAAGGATGGTCCATGGAAAAATATCCTAATAAAGGATGGTCCCACAGAAAAATACCCTATAAATGGATGGTCCACAGAAAAGTATCCTAATAGAGTGTGATCCATAGAAGAATATCCTGAAAAAGGATGATCCACGGAAAGATATCCTATAAAACGATGGTGCACAGAAAAATACCCTAAAAAAGGATGGTCCCACAGAAAAGTATCCCCAAAAAAAGATGGTCCCACAGAAAAATACCCTATAAAGGGACGGTGCCCAGCAAATGAAGAGCTTCCCTGGCACAGAACTCCCCCCGTGCCCCCTTTCGGCCTCGAAACGCGGGAGGATTTCGTGCAGCACATCCCAAGGACACGTTCTCGGTGCAGAACCCCTCACCAGACCATCCTTTTATGGGATATTATTTTATAGGGTCCCTAAATCCACCTTTCTCCCAGATTTGGTGTTTTTTAGCATCTGCTGCAGATAGGGAACGTGAATCCCAGCTGTCTGTCCCTAAAACTACCTTTCCCTCTGATTTTGGGGTTTTTGGGGTGTCTGTCCCTAAATCCACCTTTCTCCCAGCTTTTGGTGTTTTTGAGGAGTCTGTTCCTAAATCCACCTTTCTCCCAGCTTTTGCTGTTTTAAGAAAGTCCATCCCTAAATCCATATTTCCCTCTGCTTTTGGTGTTTTTGGGTTGTCCGTCCCTAAATCCACCTTTCTCCCAGCTTTTGGTGTTTTTGGGGTGTCCATCCCGAAATCCTCCTTTCTCCCAGCGTTTGGTGTTTTTAGGATCTGCTGCAGCAGGGAAGGCAAATCCCAGTGTCCATCCCTAAATCCACTTTTCCCTCTGATTCTGGTATTTTTGGGGAGCCCGTCCCTAAACCTGCCTTCCTCCCAGCTATTGGTGTTTTTGGGGTGTCCGTCCCTAAATCCACCTTCCCCCCAAGCTGTTTGGTGTTTTTGGGGAGCCTGGCCCTAAATCCTCCTTTCTCCCAGCTTTTGGTGTTTTTGGGGTGTCCATCCCTAAATCCACCTTCCCCCCAGCTGTTTGGTGTTTTTGGGGTGTCCATCCCTAAATCCACCTTCCCCCCAGCTGTTTGGTGTTTTTGGGGAGCCGCTCCCGGGCGCAGGCGGGCGGGCAGGCGAGGAAAGAGCCGCAGGTGGCGGCGGAGATAAACAAATCAATTAAAAAACTTTTACTTTTCCCTTCCGTAAACGGAAGCGGGAGCCGAGGCCGGGCTGGAATGCGGCTCCCGATTCCTGTTCCTTAATGAGCTCGGGGGCGGAGGTTCGCCGGAGCCGGCCTTGGAATGACAATTCCCACCTTTTCACCCGGGATAAACATCCCGGCCGCTCCTGGCAGCGCGCAGTCCCTTTGATCTGCGGGAGGGTTGGGAGCCGCGAGATAAGAAGGGAGATAACGAAAGGCGATGAGGGGAAGGGCGGGAGCTGCGGGTCGGTGACTCGGCTGTGACCTCCCGGCCGTGACTTCTCCGCCTTGTCCTTGATCCCGGCCGCTGGGAGCAGCTGGGGATGGTCCCGAGGCTCTCCTGGTGGCCCTGGGCTGGGATCTGCTCAGGGGATCCAAGAATCCCGGGGTGGTTTGGGTGGGAAGGGATCCTAAAGGTCACAATCCCACCTCATTCCACAGGCAGGGACAGCTCCTGCTATCCCAGGTGGATCCAAGCCCCAATGTCCAGCCCGGCCGTGGGCACTGCCAGGGATCCAGGGGCAGCCACAGCCAAGCTGGGAATTCCAGCCCAGCCAGGAATTCCTGCCCAAGATCCCAGCCCAAGCTCCCCTTGCCCAGTGGGAGCCATTCCCTGTGTCCTGTCCCTGCAGCCCTTGTCCCCAGCCCCTCTCCAGCTCTCTGGGAGCCCTCTGGGGTCTCTGAGGATTCCCTGGATTTTTCCCTTCTCCAGGGGAACATTCCCAGCTCTCCCAGCCTGGCTCCAGAGCAGAGAGGCTCCAGAATCCTGGAATATTTGTGTGGGAAGGGATTTAAATCCTGTCACGTTCTCACCCCATCCATATTCAGGGACATCTCCCTCTATCCCAAGTGGATCCAAGCCCCAGTGTCCAACCCGGCCTTGGGCAGTGCCAGGAATCCAGGGGCAGCCCCAGCAAAGCTGGGAATTCCAGCCCAGCCAGGAATTCCTGCCCAAGATCCCAGCCCAAGCTCCCCTTGCCCAGTGGGAGCCATTCCCTGTGTCCTGTCCCTCCAGGCCATCCCAAACTCTCAGTGTCCCCACTGCTCCTCCATGGCCACAGGGAAGCCCCCGGGCGGTGACAGAGCTGTGACAGCCCCAGCCCAGGCGCCACCAGGACGTGTCCTGCCCCTGCCTTTCCCATCTTCTCCCGCTCCCGGTCCTGCCCGGAACCGGCTCGGCTGCTGCCACACCCCTGCCCCAAACCAGGGGCCAGAATGTCACCACCGGGTGACGGCGGAATTTTGGGCGCCCTGGGAGGTGCCACCACCCCCGGGAGGGCCGAGGGAAGGAGGGCAAGGAGCAAAGTGACCCTGATGGGCCCAAACCCTGGCACTGTCCCAGGGAGCCTCCCTGTCCCAGCTGGTGCTGCTCCTGGATCCCTGGGAATGCCCAAGGACAGGGTGGACTTGGGTCTGGGAGCCACCTGAGATGGTGGGAGGTGCTGGGGGTGGAATGGGGTGGGTTATGAGGTCCCTTCCAACACAAACTGGAGAAGGGAAAACTCCAGGGAATGCTCAGAGTCCCTGCAGGGGCTCCAGGAGAGCTGGAGAGGGGCTGGGGACAAGGGCTGCAGGGACAGGACACAGGGAATGGCTCCCACTGGGCAAGGGGAGCTTGGGCTGGGATCTTGGGCAGGAATTCCTGGCTGGGCTGGAATTCCCAGCTTTGCTGTGGCTGCCCCTGGATCCCTGGCAGTGCCCGAGGTCGGGTTGGACATTGGGGCTTGGATCCACCTGGAACAGTGGGAGATGTTGGGTTGGGATGAAATCCTCCTCCAGGTCCCTTCCAACCCAACCCATTCCATGATTCCTTGTCCTGGACAGGCTGTGGATGCTCCCACCCCCAGCACTGAGCACCAGGTTTGGTTTTTTCCCCTGAATTTGAGGGATTGAACCTGGAGTGGCTCCTATTTTCCCTCTGGATTAATGTCAGGACCGGGGACAACAAAGAGGAATTTAATCCTAAATTAATTTCTGTATCTGATCTCCATGAAGTGTCTAAATAATAAAACTTGGAATTACTTCTTGGATTTACATTAGCTGGGATGTTTCTCCTTTTGGGAGACACCCGAGGAGAAGCAGAGCTGTCACCCCATCCCAGCGTCAGAAAAATCCCAAAAAAGTGGGGAAAAAAGCAGCTCCTTCCACAGAAACCTCTGGGTTTCCTCTGGCTCCCTCCTCTTCCAGGTGTGGGATCCAAAAATATGGGAATGGGCAAGGATTTGCATCCTTCAAAGGTAATAAATATCCCACGGAGGGTTGGGAATTGCCAAGAGCAGCCCCCAATTTCTGTCTCTGCAGGGAATTTTTGAGGTGGATCAGGGCCTCTCCTGACATCACCTGTAAGTGTGGGACCAACAGCAGGGAAAACCTGAAATCTGTCCCATCCCATTAAATCCCGTGCTGCAGACACCTGGAAAAGCCTTCCAGACCTAGTTTAGTTTGCATGGAGGGCTTGGACAGCACCTGAACAAGGAAGTCCAGGAAATCCTGGTCCATGTCCCCTTCAGGTCCTGGAAGGTCACAATTAGGTAACCTTGATGATTCTCCAGTATGAGCATTCCCAATTCTCACAGCCTTTCCTTTCCTTTCCTTTCCTTTCCTTTCCTTTCCTTTCCTTTCCTTTCCTTTCCTTTCCTTTCCTTTCCTTTCCTTTCCTTTCCTTTCCTTTCCTTTCCTTTC
>JADMLD010000803.1:0-32245 GCA_017589585.1 Phylloscopus whistleri | reverse complement strand
AAAGCGTCCCTGTGTGGGCAGGGGTGCGGGGGAGTGGCAGCTGGCTGCGGTGTCCGTGCTGCCCCAGGAGCTCAGGACCTGTCCCTGCTGTGTGGGCAGAGGTTTTGGGGTCACCCAGACTCTGGCTCCCCCTTTTCTAAACCCATCTCCCCAGGCTGGGGGTGAAGGTGGGCCTGGCTGGGGCATGGCAGTGGCTCCCCCAGCATTTTTGGGTGCACGCCTGTGAGCCTTGGGGCTGGAAGGTGTCACAGCACCCGCACAGGACCCGCTGTGATTTGCTTAGAGGAAAGAAGTGAAACCACCAGTGCTGGCTCAGCCCCCCTGGGTTCACTCTTCCTTCTCTCCTAGCCAGCTCCAGGCCCCCACAGGGGGTGGGTCAGTGCTGGCTCCAGCCCCTGCTGGTGTGGCCGGGTCTTCCAGGGTCTGTTCTGGGCCAGACCCTCCCCCATCCATCCAGGGGGATAGAAGGGGGTGTCGTGGTGGGGACCCTGCACCCCAAAAAAGGGCTGTAGGCCACTAGAGACCAGTTGGTGCTGTGGCGGGCGGCCGCCCTGTTCTTGGGACATCCAAGGGACTGTGCCATGGGCGACTCTGTGACCCCACAGGATGTGGGTCAGGCCACCACCCCCACAACCACCCCACCCTTCTCCTTTTGGAGGACACCTATTAAGGGGGCTTCCACATTGCCTGTACCCCACTGGGGGGGCTACCTGGTGGGCTGTGTCCCCCAGGAACATCCCCCACGACCCATCCTTCTCCGTTACAGGGAACACCCTGTGCCACAGGGACATCTGTGCCACACGGGGCTGCCTGGGGGTTGGTATGTGCCACTCCACCGTGGCATTGCAGCCCCTGGTGACCCCCTCTCCCCTTTTCCCCCCCGCAGGGGACCGGCTGCGGCAGACGGAGAACCGGGCGACGCGCTGCAAGGTGGAGCGGCTGCAGCTGCTGCTGCAGCAGAAGCGGCTGCGGCGGAAGGCGCGGCGGGACGCCCGGGCTCCCTACCACTGGTTGCCCAACCGCAAGGCGCGGGCGCACCAACAGCAACAGCAGCGTCTCCAGCGAGGGCAGCCTGGACCTGGACTTCGAGGACTCGGTCTGGAAGCCGGAGGTCAAGGCCGAGATGAAATCCGAGTTTGTCGTAGCATAGAGAGAGCCGGGGCCCCGGGGGACTGTGCCCGGGGGTGGGGGGTCCCGCTCGCCGCCCCCGCTGCGGGGAGGCAGCGCCGCTGTCGCCAGCCGGGGCTCCTCCAGTTCTGCCGCCTCCCGCGACCGGACGCCTTGGGCCGACCCGCGTGTCAGGGGGAGCCCCCCGGCGTGCCCCCCTGCTCGGTTGGATTTGGGGCCATGCAGGGGGAGCAGCAGGAGCCGCCCCCTCCCTGCAGCCTCTCCCCAGCCAGGGGGGTCTTGGCACCCGGGGTTGGGGGTCCTGGGGCGTATCGAAGCTGCTGCTTTGCTGTGAAGAGGGGGCACGGCTGGGTGGGCTCCGGCCACACCCCTGTGCACCCCCCCACCCCGCCCCCGGTGCAGGCAGGAGGAGATGAATGAAGTCTCTCTCTCGGAGGTGCTGGAGCCCCCCCCAATTCGGGGGCCGTTTGTTTTCCTTCCCTTCTATATGTAGCATTGCTCGGCTGTGGGGCTGGGCCCCCCCCCGGTGGGGGGGGACACACGTGTGCCTGGGCCCCACCGCCGCAGCCTGGGGAGGGGGGACGGGGGTGGGGGGGGCTTTGTTTTTTTTGGAGGGGGTGTTAATTTTGTTTGGGGAGGAGAAGCCCGAGGGCGCCTTCCCCCTCCGCGGCCGAGCCCAACTTCCGAGTCGCTGGACTCCTTCCCACCCGCCGCTTGGGTGGTTGGAATTTTTTTTTTTTTTTCTTCTTTTAATTTAAAAAAAAAAAATAAAAAAAGAAGAAAAAAAAAAAAAAAAAGAAAGAGAAAAAACCTGAATAAATAACCCCAAACTCGGTCCCGGCCGCGGGGCCGGTATTTATAGACATTAATGACCCGACTGAGCCAATACTGACATAGTCTTCATAGCCGTAGGATCCTTTTTCTTGTCCGACTTGGATTTTTTTCCGTCAGGATCTGTGCAAATAGAGCCCCCACGTGATGTGTTTTTTGTCTGTAAAAGTCTTTTTTTTTTTTTTTTTTTTTTGTGTGTGTGTGTTTTGGGGAAAAGGGGGGGGGGGGGGGAGAGCGAGGCTTTTTTGGTCTTTAATATTTTATTTTTTATTTTTGAAATAAATTTGGGCAGTCTGGATGCAAACGTGTCTGGTGTCGGTGTGGGGAGACAGGAGCTGCTTGGGCCACCCCCATCAGTGTCGGGGGACGTGGCACAGCCACAGGTGACCCCATACCTGTGCACACACCTGCTCAGCACTCACACCTGCAGGAGGAAGGAGAGGAGGAGGGTGGTGAGGCTGCCCTAGTAGGGGAACAGGTCTGGGGTCTTCCTGGGAGACCTTGAGGTGTTTCCAGCCCTCTCCGGGTGCCAGACCCCAGCCCGTGGGTGCTCAGCTGACTGGGTGCTCCCAGTCTCATCCCAGTGGCCACTGCCCCGAGGAGCTGGGCCGGTTGCACCAGCCGGGCTGGCCGTGAGTGCCAGCTCCCTGCCAGCTCCCTCCCTCCCTCCTGCGTCACGGCGGGGTGGCCGCGGGCTGGGGCGGAGGGCGGGGGGGCGGGTTGGTGGCCGTGAATGCGGCCGTGCCTCAGTTTCCCCACCTGTACTTGCCCCGGGGAAGGTTGATGGCGTGGGGGTGGCCCTGGGGACGTGTGTCAGCACCATCCCGACCCATGCAACCCCTCTTCCTGCAGCCCCCGGCATCCCTGGGAGGAAGCTGGGGGGGCTCAGGGTGTCGGTGGCTGCGGGGGGACACTGTGGGCTGGGACACCCCCGGAGCGTGCTGTGACACTGGGACACCGACGCGGTGACACTGTCACCTCCAGGCACCCCTAGGGCGGGGGTGTGACCTGGCCGGGCGCTGAGCTGTGGAGCTGTTGTGTGCTGGGGAGGGCAGGAGTGGCTGCCCGTGTCCCCTCGGTGTCCCTCTGGTGTCCCAGTCGCGACTGGGGGAAGAAAACAACCACAGTCTCCTTGGGGCTCTCAGCGCCTCACAGACACGATGGGAAGCGAAGGGCTCTTCCCACGGGGAGCACCCGGGGAGCCCAGCGCCCAGCGTGGGCTGGGGTGCCTGGCCGACCCTGCACCCCCAGGAGCAGCCCAGCGCCGGAGGAAGCCGGAGAGGAAGCAGCTCCGGTTCCTGCGGTGCCTTGCGCCGCAGCGGGCACCCCGCGCCCCGCCTTGACGTCATTTCGGGGAGAGCAGACCTCGGGCTCCCCCCCTGCAGCCCCGGGCCCCCCCCCCACACACCCCGGCCAAATTTGGCAAGGGGAAGAGCCGCCGACCGCGGCAGGAGCGAGGCGGCGGCTTGTAAGGCAATCGCTGCCGGGAGGGCACGCGGGGGCACACGCACACGCAACACGGTGAACGCGGGGACTACCCAGCAGCCGCTGGCGGGGGGGACACACGCAAACAGTCCCGCTGTGGGTGCTCCCCTGGGGATCCCCCAGTCCATCCTCGGGGGGGTCCCAACAGCTGCTGCCTCCCCAGGGGCTCGGCTCAGGGTTGGGGGGTCCCGGGGGAGCGGGGGGTGCTGCAGGGTGTGAGCTGGGACCGGCCTGGCCCCGGAGCCATGGCACGGCACAGCACGGCCCAGGCAGCCGCAGGAGGCGTCTGTGGCACGGCAGGAGAACAAGCCAGGACACGGTGCCACGCCGCAGGGTGACATCACCGCGCCCGGGGCCCCCAGATGCCGCTGATAACGGGGGGGGGGTCGCTGGCAGTGGGTGAGGCTGGGCAGAGCTCCCTCACACCCCTGTGCCCCACCCTGGCTCCTGTCCCCGCTGCCCCCGGCCCTGCCCAGCCCCCGGCACTGCTGCTCATCCCAGCGCTCCCAGCACGGAGCAATCCACAGCCTCGTGCCCACCGTGGCTGTCACCTGGCAGGTGTGTCCGTGCACCCACGGCCCGTGGGTGGGGGCGGCCGGACCGGGTGCCCCCCCTCGTCCCTCTCTGCCCAGCCCTCGGCGCGGAGGGTGCGCCAGGAAACACCCACGGCCGCCGCGGCTCCCAGGGCTCCCGGCACGCCCGTGGGCCCCGCGCACGCCCACGGCGCCGGCCACGCCGCGGCCCCGCGGAGCCGGGCACACCCCGGCGCAGGCATGCGTGGGGTTGCGCGTCACTCCTTGCACGCCCCGGCCCTTGCACACCCGCCCGCTGCACCCCGCACCCCACAAACACAGCCGGGCCTCCCCGCGGCCCCCAGGCTGCGAACACGCGGGTGAGCCCCGTGTGCGGCCACGGGACCCCCCCGGGGACCCTCCAGCTCCCTCCTGGCGTGGGGCGCATCCCTGAGCCGCAGCCCCACAGCCCCCTGGAATCCCTCCGGCTGCACCCGGCGCTGGCTGCGGGCGAGAGACGGGGCTGGCGCGGCGGTGCCAGACGCCGGGTGGGCGACGCGCTGCCGCGCGTGTCCCTGGCACCGTTTGGGAACGCGGCGTCTGCAGCAGCGGGGTCCCGCGTGGGGGCGAGCCCCGGCCCCCGCGTGGGGCTGCAGACGGTCCCCCCAGCGCCCGGCCGTGGGGCACCTGCCAAGGCTGGGGCACCCATGGGTGCCCTCTGAGGGGTGCGGCGGTCCCCGAAAGGCTGAGCCCCCACGCCGGGCCCCGGTGCTGCTGTGGGGCCGGGCTGTGGGCAGGCAGTCCCAGCGTGGGGTGCAGAGGCGGCCGCGGGGTGGGGGGGGCCGGGAGCTGCCGGCGCAGGGATGGATCCTGGAATTAAAAACATTCCAGGAACTGACTTTGAACCAGATAAAATAACAAGCGCCGTGAGGAATGTCTCACCCCGCCCGCCGGCCGCGGCCCCACGGCGCTCCCCGCAGCTTCCCACTGCCCCAAACGTGTCCACGGGCCCTTGCACACGCGTGTGTACACGGAGCTCGCAGCCAAAGTGCACAACGTGTGCAGCACGGCCCCGCTGCGGGGGCAGCCCCGGCTGCTGGGGGGTCTGGGGGTCTCCGGGGGGTGCTGAACACCCTGGCTGCTGCGAGGGGCTGCAGCTCCCCTGGGCTGGGCTGTGCGTGCAACACAGCCGGACACGCGTGGATGTTGTGTGCACGGCAGCCCCCCCGCCCCGGCCCCGGCTCCCTCCCCTCCCGGCCCGTCGCGGGGCAGAGGGTCCCCCCGTGCCCTCGCCAAGCCCCGGGGCCTCCCCGGCTCCCCAGGCTGGCCGGCAGCCGCGGCCGGTGGGGCCCGGCGTGCATGGGCGGTGACATCACGGGGGCGGCGGGGCCGGGGGCGCGGCGCCAGCCCATCCCCGCGGACCCCCACCCGCCGGGGCCGAGGTCACCGCGGGGATGGAGCAGCAGCAGGAGCTGCGCTGGAAGCCGGTACTGGTGGCAGTGGGCGTCCCGGGCTGGCTGCCTGCCCTTGACAGCAACCACGACCCCAAATCTCCCTCCTCCCCTCCTCTCGGAGAACCCCCAGGAGCATCTCTCGGCTGAGGTGTTGTGGGAGGGGGCACAGGCTGGGCCCCCCCTCCTCCCCCCCCGTTGGCATCCACAGGGGATGGCACTTAAATGCCCTCGGTGACATTGGCATGGCTGAGGGGTAACCCCTGTGTGACCCCGACCCCACCACCTGCGCCGTGGGGGTCTCATCCCCACACCGTGTCCGGGGGCAAACACGGGCCCGGTGGGGACACGGGGCCAGAGGGCAGCGCCGGTGCGTCACCGTGTTTACGAGGACCTCGAGGAGCTCTCGTGACGTCCGAGGTGGCCCTGCCAGCCCCGGGCCGTGCCAGGTGGCACAGTGCCACCACGGCCGCGCTAACACCCCCCCCCCACCTCCGGCCACCGCTCAGCTTTTCGGGGCTTGGCAAGAGAGCGCCTGTCCCCCGGGCCCCGGCGGCGCGGAGCGGGGTGTCCCCCCCGTCACAAGGCCCCGTGCGAGCGGCAGCTGGGGCGTGCGCGGGTTATTTATAGCGGCGGGAGCCACAGGTAGCGGCGGTGCGTCAGCGCCGTGACGCAGCCCCGGAGACGCTCGGCCGCCCGCCCCCACAAGCGGCTCCCGGGGCCCCCCCTCGAGCCCCCGGCCTCCGTCTCCCAGGAGCGGGGTGCTGGGCGAGGTCCCCCGCGTGTGCTGGTGACAGCTGGAGGATGCTCAGCCCTTGGCTGGGCTGGGCTGTGCGGGGGTTGAGAGGGGCACGTGCCCGCACCGCCCCCAAATCCATGTGTGTGTGTGTGTGTGTGTGTGTACATGCGTGTGCATTGTCTGTGCGCGCACGGCCCCCGAGAGCGGATGCTGTGTCTCTGCGTGTCCAAAGCGGTGTGTGTGTGTGTGTCACCGCGTGTTCCCACTCGTGTCACCGCGTGTGCCCACTCGTGTGTCCCTCAGGTGCACGGCGGCGGCGGCAGCGCTGCGTGGATCTGCGCGTTCGCGGCTGTACCCGGCCACACGCGCGTGTCCCCGCTCCGTGCACGCGCTGTGTGCGTGTGGCCGTGGCGTGTGCGCGTGGCCGCGGTGGCCGGGGGTGACTCAGCCCCCAGGCAGCCCAGGAATGCCCCCTCCCCACCCCCTCCCCGCCCCTGGCCTGTGCTGGGAACGGGCTGTCCTGGGGGACGGTGACACCCAGGGCTGACCCGGACCCTGCTGGGAAGATGAGGCGGTGCCCCCCCCCCGCCTCCATCCTGCCCCCCCTCCCATCCTGCCTGCTGGGAACCGCTGACAGGGGCGGAGGTGAGGGGTCAGGGGGTGCCGAGCAGGGCTGCGGCCCTGCGGCTGGCAGGGAGGGGGCCCGGAGGAGCCGAGGCTCCCCAAGGGACTCCCCTCCCCCGCTCTGCCCTGGGTACCCCAGAGCTCGGAAGGGCAGCCCGGTGCTGGGGTCCCCTCTCCGGTCCCAGCACCCATGACCGGGACCAGCCCTGGGGGTGCCCAGGCCAGGGGCGCACGAAGTGGGGTCCGGCTTTGGAGCCCCTCGGCCACCGGGACGTGGAGCTCCGGGGCTGTCCTGGGCCGGGGGCGCAGTCAGGTCCTGTTCCGTTCCCTGCCCCCGGGGACTCCGGGCCGGGTGTTCCCCCCGGCCCGCCGGACCCCTGCCCGCCGCGGCGCCAAAGCCCGGCCCGGATCCGGAGGAACGGAGCAGAACGGCACCGCTCACCCCGCGAGTTCCGGCCCCGGTTACCGGCACAGCTCAGACCGCAGCTCCGAAGGGCTCGGAGGGGGCGGGGGCTTCCCGGGGACCGGCGGTCCCGGCCGGGAGGCGGGGCTGGGCCCGAGGCTCCGCTCCGTGCTCCTGGATCCGCGCCGGGCTTTCCGCGCTCCCGGCCCCGCCGGTTCATTCATAGATCGCGCGCGCTCCCGGCCCATTCATCCCGGCGCGCGGGGAGCTCCGTTACCGTGGCAACCGGAGCGCCGGGGGGGCCGGGAGCGCCCCGGGGTCCCGGTGCCTCTGTGAGTGTGGGGGGGGGTCCTGGGGACAAGAGCCCGGGGGGCTGCGCCCGGGGGTCCCCTCGTTCGTACGGCTGAAGGAGGGGAGGGGGTGGGGGGGTCCCGCCGGCCCAGCCCCGCCGAGGTTCGGGCAGCGGCTGCCACGTCGGCGGGGGCGGCCCCCCTTCGCTCCCCCGGGCTGGGGCAGGAGCCCGGCCCCCGCGGTTTCCATCGTGGGCCGGGCTTGGCGCAGTGTAACCTTGACCGTCCCTCCCCACCCCCCCAACTCCCACCCCACCCCCGTCTTTGTGGTCGTGGCACCGCGCTCCGGCTCTGCAGAGCGCAATTTCCCCACCTCCCCCAAAGTGGTGGGGACACCCCCCCCCGGAGGGGCGGGGAGCTGTGGGTGCGAACTGCCAGGTGGCGAAGTGTGGGTGTCCCGGTGCTGCATGTGAGGGTGGCTGCAGGTCACACGTGTGCACCCACGGCTGCGTGTGTGGGGGGGGTTGTGCAGGACCTGCAGCTCTCCTTTTGTGCACCCCAGGTCCAGCTGTGGGGAGGACAGATGTGGTGCTGTGGGCACCTATTGCACAGGGCTCTGCGTGGGTGGTGGCAGAAAGCTCTGGCATGCAGCAGGGGCACAGCAGGGATCTGCAGCTGGACAAAGTTTCCCTACATCCTCTTCTTCCTCTCCAGGGCGTGGAGAGTGAGGAGCCACAGCCTCAAGTGCAGGAGAAACTGCTGCTGCAGCCCCACAGGTGAGCCCCAGCCCCACAGATGGGCTCCAGCCCACGACCCGATGTACAAATGTGACAGGGCAGTGCTCCAGGTCAGCGTGGGGCCGAGCGTGGATCCTCCTATGGCTGCACTCGTGTGTGCCTTGCACAGACGTGTTCTCCCGAATTTGTGCACGTGGAGGACGTGGGCATTCAAGACCCCGGGTGCGTGCACACATCGTGTGAGTGCTTGTGCCCCTCGGGCACATCTGTGTGTGCGTTCGCACCGATCCCACGGACGGGGCGGCTGTGCAGGGCCCCCAACACGCGGGGGTTGCCCTCACACGCAGCCGTGTGCGCGCCGCGGGCTCCGCACGCCGGGCCCGGGCGCCTGGCGCTGCCGCGATGACTCACGGCTCGCAGAGGAAGCCGTGACTCAGTGCTGGATTCCTGCCGCTCCCCACCTCCCCCCGGGCCGCTCCGGCCACCGCGGCCACGTGGAGCCCGCGGGACCTGCGGCCGACGCGGGTGGCGGTGCTGGGGGTCCCCGTGGGGCTGCTCGCAGCCGTGCCGGGTGCTCGTGTCCCTTGCCTGGGCCGCGGGGACCGAGGGTCCCTGCCAGCCGGTGCCTTCGGGCGTGCAGGAGGAGGATGCCCCGGGCTCGGGGTGGCACCGTGCACGCCCCGATTCCCGCCCCGGCTGGGCGTGGGGTTCCGGACTGGGCACGTTTCCCGGGTGTCTCGGGCGGCTCCGGCTGTGCCGCCCCCGGGCAGCGGTGCCAGGCACTGCCCCGAGCTCCAGCCCGGGGGGGGCTGCTCTCTGCGTGGGGGGCCGGGCCTGCTCCACCTGCCCTGGGTTTACCTGGATCTGAGCTGTGGCTGCAGCTCCACCTGCCCCTGGCGCTCAGCCACCGCTGGCACTGGGCTCCGCAGCTGCTCTGGCTGTCAGCCCGGTGGGCAAGGGTCTGGGGTGCCACAGTGTCCTGCAGGCAGCACTGTGGACCTGGGCAAGGACAGGTGGCTGCAGAGGGAGATGATCAGTGGTGCCATGTGATGCCAGGAGCCAGCGGTGCCCTGCAGTGCCTGGGGCACTGCACGGGGGGTCAGTGGCACTGTGCAACGCCCAGGGTGCTGTGCTGGTGGTGGCACACGGTGCCACGGCCTGGGCAGCCTTTGTGAGTCAGAGCAAGGTGCAGCAGCTGCCCCCTCCCTGCTTGCCCGTTCCCAGGCCCTGCTCACCAGACTCACTTTCGCAATGACTGGCGCAGCCACCCCGGCCCTGCCGAGCTCGCCCTGACCCACTCTGCCCACGCTGCCTGTGGCCTTCTGCCCCCACGTCACCGGCCGTGACCTGGCACGCTGCTGCTGCTGCTGCTGCCTCAGCCAAACCCCCTTAACCCTGATCCTCACCAGCTCCTGCCCCAGGTGCTGCTGAGCACGGCGGTGTTTGCCTTCCCGAGCGAACCCTGTGTGTGCCTGAGGGGCTGCAGCAGCCTCGGTGGGGCTGGGGGCCGGCGGGTGGCAGTGAGGGGGTCACGGCCAGCAGTGAGTCAGCACAGGCAGGTGTGGATGGGGACACAGGGACCGGGACGCCTTGCTCGGGGACACCGTGATCGGGGAATGACTCATGTGTTAAACAAACAAACAGGCGAGTCCCTGTGAAGCTGCGCCGGCAGCTTCCTCCGCGCCCCAGCGCCAGGGAGCTGCCGCTGCCCCCCCAGCCATGGGTGTCCCACCCTGGTCACAGCACTGGGAACAGCCACGGAGCTGCTGCCACGTGCGGTGTCACACACAGGTGCACGGGGCAGCCCTGCCCTGCAGCCAGCGGGACAGACCCGAGGGTCCCGACTGCGGGGCAGGGGCTGACGGGCACTGCTGATTCCGGGGATCTCCAAACACCTGCCTTTTGCCCTCGCTGCAGGAGCTGCAGTTGCCAGGGCCAAGCGGGCACCTGGCTCTGCCAGCCGGGGATTTCCAAGTCCAAGCTCACCTGGGCTGGGGCTGCGTGGCCTCTCCCTGGGCCGGCAGGTGTAAAACCCAACCACAGGTAACTGCCCGGCTCACGGCGTGCTTGGCCTGTCCAGGCATCCTGTGGCTCGGCCACGTGCCCACTGGGCTGGGAGTGAGCTCTGGGGTGGCAGCTGACTGCCCAGCTCTGGCTTGTCCTGCTCCTGCAGCCCCTGACCTGGAGGTGCCATCGCTGAGGCAGTTCTGTCTGTTCTCAGACCAGAAGTGCGTCCCCCAGGCCCTGCTGCAGCCAGGGCAGAGCCCGTGTGTGTGGCCATCAGTGATGCTGTGCCCCAGCACAGGGCCCAGCACGTCCCCAGCCCTCGGTGGGGCTGTGCCACCACCCCCGGCACCGTGTGACCTGGAACCTCGTGCACACACGCACTCAGCACGTCAGGAATACTTTGTGGCCAGGCTGGAAAACGGTCAGTCGCTTACTGGATTTTTTTTTCCACCCTTTCTGCTGTGGGTTTGGCCGGGTGCCTGGGGCAGGCGCGGGGGGGGTGGGTGTGAGCAAGGCATGTGATGAGCCGGGTGTGACGGGGCTGGGGAGAGCTGTGAAAGTGCTGAGCTGGTGTGAACCTGCCGTCCCATCCCCATCTCCTCCTCTCCAGCCCTTCCTGGAAGAGCTGCAGGGAAGGTCCCTGCTGTGTGCAGGGTGTGGGCAGCTGTGCCCATCCCCACGGCATCCGGGTGCCTGATACAGGAGGGAGAGCCGGTGAGGCTGAAGGCTGCAGGGCTGGGGGTCAGTGCGGGTGCCCTGGGTGCAGCTGTGGGGGGACAGGGCGAGGACCCCCCACTGGCTGGGGGCATTGCTGCTCTGAGTGTCCCTGAGCTGCTTCCTCTTCCCTGTGGCGGGCGTGTGGGGCTGGCAAGAGCGTGTCCTGCCTGGAGCCACACGCTGAGTCAGGGACAGGACAGGAATAGAGCCGGGTGCCTGAGTCACGGCCCGTGTGTGAAACCAGCAGCACTTCCCCAGGAAGGGGGAACCCCGCAGCCCTGACAACCTCTGGTACATGGTGGCCACTTCTCTGGGTTCAGGGTTCTCCCCTCCTGGATCGGCCCTGGCCCCTCTTGGGGCTGGGAGCTGCTGGCTGTGTCCCTGGCTGCTGTCAGCAGCCACAAGGACGGGAGATCAGGCAGGAATGCAGGCAGGGAACGGCTGCCTCCCCTCAGGACCCTCTCCCTGCACCCACACGGGGCACAGAGCCCCCCGCAGCCGCCAGGGCTTTGCCGAGGGGCTGGGCAAACCTCGGGGAAGGTGTGCAGGGAAGAGCCAGGATACTCAGCCACCCTGGTTTGCAGCTCCCCTCACACACGTGTGTGCACAGCGCACCCCCACACACGCGTGTGCATCACTCCGCGAGTGCGACAGCCCGTCCTGCGCCCCAGCCCCGCCCCAGCCATCCGTCTGTCCGTCTGTCCCCCGGCAGCTCCCACAGAGCCCCCCTCCCTCCCTCCCTCCCTCCCTCCCGCCTCCCCCCAGCCTTTCCGCAGTGCCTCCATTGATAAATCTGCAGCGTTGCCACGGCGACGCTGCAATGGGGCGCCGTGGGTGCGGGGCTGCCGAGGGGCCCAGGCCCACGGCGGGGTGGGGGCGAGGGGGGCCGGCCGGACCCACGCCTGACATTGTGCACGTCTGGCTTCCCAGGCGTGCGGTTGCACACGCGTGTGCACGGTGCCGGTGCAGACGGTGCACGCGTGTCTGGGTGTGCACACTTGCAAGAAGTGATGTGTGCTCTGCATGTGCAGGGCTGAGGGGGCTCGGGGACCCCACTCTGGGGCAGCACTGGCAGATGGGGCCCCTTGGCACCGTCTGGGTCTTCCTGCAGCAGTCCTGGGAGGGAAACTGAGGCACTGGCAGCGTGGGATTCACCCTGCCACAGACGGGGACTTGGGAACAGGGGCAGCTCAGGGACACAGGGACCTCACTGCCACCCCCTCTGAGCCTTCCCACACAGTGCTGGCTCCGGCCAGCCCCCTCACACCCTGGTTGTGGTCACACACGTGTGCTGACCCCACACACACCCAGCCCCCGTGCTGGGACAGGAGTGCAGGTACCTGTGTGTGAGTTCCTGCACACGTGTGTTCTGTGCATGTGTGTCCACATGTGTGCACGGTCCCACGTGGGGGGCTGGGAGGCCCAGCACTGTTTGGCTGCACCACACAGGCAGTGGGACCCCACTGGGGGGGCTGCAGGAGCTCTGGTGTGTGTGTGAGGGGCTCTGGTGTGTATGTGGGGGGCTCTGGTGTGTGTGTGAGGGGCTCTGGTGTGTGTGTGGGGCTCTGGTGTGTGTGTGGGGGGCTCTGGTGTGTGTGTGTGAGGGGCTCTGGTGTGTGTGTGTGAGGGGCTCTGATGTGTGTGTGAGGGGGGCTCTGGTGTGTGTGTGAGGGGCTCTGGTGTGTGTGTGTGAGGGGCTCTGATGTGTGTGTGAGGGGGGCTCTGGTGTGTGTGTGAGGGGCTCTGGTGTGTGTGTGTGTGGGGCTCTGGTGTGTGTGTGTGGGGGGCTCTGGTGTGTGTGAGGGGGGCTCTGGTGTGTGTGTGGGGGGCTCTGATGTGTGTGTGAGGGGGGCTCTGGTGTGTGTGTGAGGGGCTCTGGTGTGTGTGTGTGTGGGGCTCTGGTGTGTGTGTGTGGGGGGCTCTGGTGTGTGTGAGGGGGGCTCTGGTGTGTGTGTGAGGGGCTCTGGTGTGTGTGTGTGTGGGGCTCTGGTGTGTGTGTGAGGGGCTCTGGTGTGTGTGTGAGGGGCTCTGGTGTGTGTGTGTGAGGGGCTCTGATGTGTGTGTGTGGGGGGCTCTGGTGTGTGTGTGTGAGGGGCTCTGGTGTGTGTGTGGGGGGCTCTGGTGTGTGTGTGGGGGGCTCTGGTGTGTGTGTGTGAGGGGCTCTGGTGTGTGTGTGTGAGGGGCTCTGGTGTGTGTGTGGGGGGCTCTGGTGTGTGTGTGTGAGGGGCTCTGGTGTGTGTGTGGGGGGCTCTGGTGTGTGTGAGGGGGGCTCTGGTGTGTGTGTGTGGGGCTCTGGTGTGTGTGAGGGGGGCTCTGGTGTGTCTGTGAGGGGCTCTGGTGTGTGTGTGGGGGGCTCTGGTGTGTGTGTGTGTGGGGGGCTCTGGTGTGTCTGTGAGGGGCTCTGGTGTGTGTGTGGGGGGCTCTGGTGTGTGTGTGTGAGGGGCTCTGGTGTGTGTGTGAGGGGGGCTCTGGTGTGTGTGTGGGGGGCTCTGGTGTGTGTGTGTGAGGGGCTCTGGTGTGTGTGTGTGGGGGGCTCTGGTGTGTGTGTGTGAGGGGCTCTGGTGTGTGTGGGGGGCTCTGGTGTGTGTGTGGGGGGCTCTGGTGTGTGTGTGAGGGGCTCTGGTGTGTGTGTGTGAGGGGCTCTGGTGTGTGTGTGAGGGGCTCTGGTGTGTGTGTGGGGCTCTGGTGTGTGTGTGTGAGGGGCTCTGGTGTGTGTGTGAGGGGCTCTGGTGTGTGTGTGTGAGGGGCTCTGGTGTGTGTGTGGGGGGCTCTGGTGTGTGTGTGGGGGGCTCTGGTGTGTGTGTGTGTGGGGCTCTGGTGTGTGTGTGAGGGGCTCTGGTGTGTGTGTGGGGGGCTCTGGTGTGTGTGTGTGAGGGGCTCTGGTGTGTGAGGGGGGCTCTGGTGTGTGTGTGGGGGGCTCTGGTGTGTGTGTGGGGGGCTCTGGTGTGTGTGTGAGGGGCTCTGGTGTGTGTGTGGGGGGCTCTGGTGTGTGTGTGAGGGGCTCTGGTGTGTGTGTGGGGGGCTCTGGTGTGTGTGTGAGGGGCTCTGGTGTGTGTGTGAGGGGGGCCCTGGTGTGTGTGTGTGAGGGGCTCTGGTGTGTGTGTGTGAGGGGCTCTGGTGTGTGTGTGTGAGGGGCTCTGGTGTGTGTGTGAGGGGCTCTGGTGTGTGTGTGTGAGGGGCTCTGGTGTGTGTGTGTGAGGGGCTCTGGTGTGTGTGTGAGGGGCTCTGGTGTGTGTGTGTGTGGGGCTCTGGTGTGTGTGTGAGGGGCTCTGGTGTGTGTGTGAGGGGCTCTGGTGTGTGTGTGTGAGGGGCTCTGGTGTGTGTGTGGGGGGCTCTGGTGTGTGTGTGAGGGGCTCTGGTGTGTGTGGGGGGGGCTCTGGTGTGTCTGTGGGGGGCTCTGGTGTGTGTGTGGGGGGTCTGGTGTGTGTGTGAGGGGCTCTGGTGTGTGTGAGGGGCTCTGGTGTGTGTGTGGGGGGCTCTGGTGTGTGTGTGTGGGGGGCTCTGGTGTGTGTGTGGGGGGCTCTGGTGTGTGTGAGGGGCTCTGGTGTGTGTGAGGGGCTCTGGTGTGTGTGTGTGTGGGGGGCTCTGGTGTGTGTGTGAGGGGCTCTGGTGTGTGTGTGGGGGGCTCTGGTGTGTGTGTGGGAGGCTCTGGTGTGTGTGTGTGAGGGGCTCTGGTGTGTGTGTGTGGGGGGCTCTGGTGTGTGTGTGAGGGGCTCTGGTGTGTGTGAGGGGCTCTGGTGTGTGTGTGGGGGGCTCTGGTGTGTGTGAGGGGGGCTCTGGTGTGTGTGTGGGGGGCTCTGGTGTGTGTGTGTGGGGGGCTCTGGTGTGTGTGAGGGGGGCTCTGGTGTGTGTGTGGGGGGCTCTGGTGTGTGTGTGTGGGGCTCTGGTGTGTGTGTGTGAGGGGCTCTGGTGTGTGTGTGGGGGGCTCTGGTGTGTGTGTGGGAGGCTCTGGTGTGTGTGTGTGAGGGGCTCTGGTGTGTGTGTGGGGGGCTCTGGTGTGTGTGAGGGGGGCTCTGGTGTGTGTGAGGGGGGCTCTGGTGTGTGTGTGGGGGGCTCTGGTGTGTGTGTGTGGGGGGCTCTGGTGTGTGTGAGGGGGGCTCTGGTGTGTGTGTGGGGGGCTCTGGTGTGTGTGTGTGGGGCTCTGGTGTGTCTGTGGGGGGCTCTGGTGCACGGGGGCAGCACGGGGTGGGCGCCAGCACCGGGCCATGCTCCGGGAAGCCCTGGGACCCCCCAGCCCCTCTGGCACAGCCGGGCGGCTCAGAGCCTGGGCTGAGCCCTGTGAGCAGCTCTGCGGGAGGCTGGGGGGGCTCGGGCAGGCAGTGCCTGTCCCCAGGCAGCTCCCGCTGTGCCCTGCACCCTCTGCCAGACCACCCACGGCCACTGCACTTGGGGGTCCACGTGGGGAGCCCACGTCTGCCGCGGCCACACGTGTTCACCCCCGTGGACGTGGGCAGAGCCTGATGCTCCGTTGGTGGGACCGTGGGGTGCTGAGGGGGTGCTGGGCGCCAGGATCCGCCCCCGTTTGCAGCCAGGAGCTGGGGGGGGGGGGACGCGGGCAGGACCCCAGGTGACACGGGGTGACACGGGGCTGCTGGCGAGCGCAGCGCGGCCGTGGCACAGGCGTGGGTTGTGCGGGCACACGCGTGCGGTGCCGCGTGGGCAGGACCGGTGCGCGTAGCGTGGCTGCCCTCTGCTGCCACGGCCACGGCAGCGCTCGGCACCCCGGCACCCGCGGGGGGGCCGCGGCAGGGAACCCCCGGGTGCCGAACAATGGCAGCTCTCTCTGCCAGGGCCCGGCCCCCCGGGCTGGGCCGAGGGACTGCCGGTGTGAGGCAGCAGGGGAGGGGGTTTGTCAGCATCTGAGATGCTGCGAAAGATGAAATCCCCCTCCACCCTGCGCTCCCCCCCCAGCTGGGATGGGGTCATGCAGCAGGCAGGAGGGAATGAAGCATTTTCTGGGCTTTTAGAGCCATGGGGAAGGAAGGGGCTCAGCCTGGGGAGGGCTGGTGTCAGTTCTTGGTGGCTCCTGCTGCTCTCGGGCCGTGAGGCTGGCACGGATCCTGCAGCTCCCTCCCATCCTCCATCCCGCTGCGTTTGGAAGCAGGTCACGTCCAGCTCCCGGCACGGCAGCGATGCCGGGGGAGCTCAGCTTTCTGGGGCAGCTCCGGGCTGCTGGGAGCAGCCAGCTGCCGCTCCCAGCGCTTTTGGGGACTGTGGGAGGAGGATTTCCAGCGGTGCGGGGCTGCGTGGCACTGCCATCCCGGGGATGTGGCAGTGGGGAGCTCGGCCCCCATTTCCCTTCCGCTCATCCCGATGGGAGCCGGGGGGTCTTTGCTGCTCTGGCAGGAGCATTGCCAAGCTCCCCCACGAAGCTCATCGCTCCAGGAGTCCCTCCCCTGTCTCAGGGCAGCTGTGCTGGGTGGCACCAGCCTGTGCAGTGCCAGGATCCGGCCTTTCCCTGTGGAACGCCCGGCTCCCAGGGCAGGTGTGGTGCTGCTGGAGGCAGAGACGCTGCCTCTACCTGCCTCCCTTCGGATCCGCGCCAGGGGGGAGAGCGGGGGAACTTTCCCGACTCGTTTCCCCACCTTAAGGGGAAAAAAAAAAAGAGAAGGAGTCGCATGACTTGGAGCTTCCCGAGAGGCAGCGCGGGGAGGAGAGTGACCCACGGAGCCAAGAATCTGCTCCGCTGTCGTGTCTCATTCCTGCTCTGCGGCGCGGGGCTGGGAGAGCTTGGGTTACGGGAGGCGCGGAAAGGGGACAGTGCAGGATGAGCTCATGCGAGGGCGCGGGAACCTTCCGGGCAGGAAAAAAACGTTGATGCTGCAGTTCAGGGATTTCTGCAATCGCGGCTGTTCTCCCGCAGATACCGGCTCGCTCCGCCGGGCCGCCCCCCGGTGCGGATGGCGATAAAATCGCTCGGGGAGCGCTGTGGGCTCAAGGTGATTCACGTGCCCTTGCAGGGAAACAGCAGCACACAGCGAGCTGCTGCGGAGCACAGGGAGTGAGGGGGGACACCGGGGTCTTGGGGGGACACCGGGGTTCTGGGGAGCCCCCCGGGACCCTTGTGCAGGGAGCTGGACCAAAGGCTGCCCTCCATGGGATTGCAGGGGGTGTGAGACCACCGGCCCCACGGCAAATCGTGGCAGCGAACCGCAGCGTGAGGCAGCGCCTGAGGGAGTGTATGGAGGAGCCCAAGGGGTCTGGAAAAGCTCCAGCTTCCCTCAACACCTGGGTTGGCCCCCCTCGGTGTGTACTTTACCCCTTGCTGGGGAGGGATACGATGTTCCTGATTCTTGGCAGCTTTTCCCCTGCAGACTCTGATAAACCCTTCCTGTGTCTCCAGCCCTCTGTCCCACAAGGTCAGCCGGTGTCAGGCGGTCAGAGGCTGTTTGTCCTGTCCTTGGGGAGCATCTCCTGCCCTTAAGAACTCAATACTGCTAATACTCTTAGATGATGATTAATGAGTGCTTATATAACTGAACCGAGTCCTTAATGCAGCCGGGAGGGTGACAGGAGGGAAGGTGGGAGCAAGAAACGGCACGTCGCTGCTGCCACTGCTTTTCCCACACCGGAGCAGCTGCATTCTGTGCAGGGGGACCCCGGCAGATGTGGGGGAGAGCCCACTCAGGGGGAAGCAGCTGGGGCAGCCCCTATCTGGGTTTTCCAGGCAGTTTTGGATCCTGTGGGAGTGAGCGGCGGGTGCTGCTGCCCTGAACCACGTTGCCCATGGCATGGTTGGGCTCTCCAGTGTGGCAGAGCTGGGAGGTGAAGGGTTTATGCTGGAAAAGCATTCATGTGTGACAGTGGCTGGAATGTCGTGCTGGTGAGCTGGGAGTGCTGGAGGAAAAGGGCAAAAATCCCTCAGTAACACCTCAGTGTGGCCTGTGAGGAGTGATGAGG
This sequence comes from Phylloscopus whistleri, assembly GCA_017589585.1. NCBI lineage: Eukaryota > Metazoa > Chordata > Aves > Passeriformes > Phylloscopidae > Phylloscopus > Phylloscopus whistleri. The sequence goes on along the minus strand of JADMLD010000803.1, from coordinate 14,421 downwards.
CCACGGCTGGAGAGTCTGGGTGCAGTTGTTTCTAAATTTGTCTGTGTTTGGGCAGGTAGGGACAGTCTGACACACAAGATTTGCTTTTCCATAATCTGGCTGGGAAGCACCAGCCCTGATAAAGCTGCTGCTCAGCGCCAAGGCAGTTACATGGTTGCCATGGTTACCACATGCTTATTTTCACCATCTTCCTCACCTCAGCCGGGTTGCACCGGCATTCCCAACCCTGAATCCCCCCTGACCTCAATCGGGGTGCACCGGCATTCGCAACCCTGAATTCCCCCTGACTCCAGCTGGGTGCACTGCTATCTCCGATTCCGAATCCCCCCTGATCTCAGCTCATTTCCTAATACCCCAGCTTGGGCACCCCGACTCTGCTGTGACCCCCTGTCACCTCAGGGCAGCTTGTGCCAGCCCTGACCTCCTGCACCTTTTTGCTGTGGATCCGATCCCGTTGCTCCCTGTGGATCCAATCCTTCTGCTCTTTGAGGATCCGATCCCCCCGCTCGCTGTGGATCCAGTCCTTCTGCTCTCTGTGGATCTGTTCCCCCTGCTCGCTATGGATCTGATCCCCGCGGATCCTGTCCCCCACCCCGCTCCCTGTGCCTTTGTCCTACAACTCGGTAAATCCCGGTCACAGGGAAGCGCAGCGGCCGCGCTCCTCGCCATGGCAACGGCGGGATTGCGTCAGGGCTTTTCTTTCCAACTGCAAAGCTGGATGAGCAACTCCCTCGGGGACAGTAGTAAGGGAGAAGGGAATATTCTTTCCCCTGGGGCGCTTTGGGACTGCCAGTTCCCGAATCCAGCCCTGGTTTGGTGTTTTGCTCCCAGGTCCAAGGCTGCCATGGGCCAGACACGGTGGGAACAGCGAGGGCTCCCATGTCAGGGACACCAAGGGGTCCTGGGTCGGGGACAGTGAGGGCTCCTGTGCTGGGATGACCCCGTGTGCCTTCCCTGTGGCACCTCCCTGCTACTGGTATAAACTGATGTTGTAGGAAAACCAGGAAGGAGCCAGAGGTTTGGTGATGGATGGGGTGGAGGCCCAGGGATGAGCCCTGCTTCGGTCCAGCCTCACATCCCCTCCTTTCCTGCAATGCCAGCAAAAACAAAGGCAGAGGAGGCGGCTCTTGCGCCGTGCAGGATGTGCTGGGGCGTGCAGAGCTCCCCCGCCGCTGTGCCTGGGAGCAGGGAGGGTGGTCCCAGGGGCTTCGCCGAGGCTCAGGGGCAGGAATGCGATGCCAGAGCCCGGAGCGGGCGGGGCGGGGCGGAGGGGCTTTGTTCCCTGCCAGCCCCGGGTAAGGCACAGCTCCAGAGGATGAGATGTGGCACCCAGTGTCCCATCCTCCCCCTCCCCGGGCACTCCCGTCCCCAGCCCCGGCCGGCGGCGGCAGCACCGGAGGAGCTGCTCTGGGATTTGGGAACCTCATCAGAGCAGTGCCCGGGGCAGGGGCTGCCCTTGGCTCCCCGGCAGGTGCCGGGGCTGCCGAGCAGGTTTGGGCTCGGCTGCTGCACTGCTCCGGGCAATTCCTTGTGCCCCGGTCCGTGAGTGCAGGGACTGGGAAAGGTTCCTACAAACACCACAGCAAGGTGGGGACCCCCAGAGAAGCCCCTGGTGCTGCGGAAGGAGCTGCCTGGGTGTGGGGTGTGCTGGAGGCAGGAGAAAAGCTCCTGTTGATGTGGGAATGGCCAGGGGTGAAGGCAGGAGGGCAGCACAACTCCTCCTATCGCTGCTCCCCCATGGCATTCCCATGTGGCACTATCCCCCGCTGTGCTGCTGGACGGGGCGGAACTTCCAGGAAATCAGATTTGCATGAACAGGATGTTTGGTCCTACAACCTCTGCCCTTGGAAGCTTTAAAAAAACGGGTGATAAAAACATCAGTCATGTGTGTGGGGATGGCTTGAATCAGCTCCAGGTGATCCCTGAGGTCCCTCCAGCCTCTGGTGAGTCACGATTTCCCCTGGCTGCACCTGTACACACACAGCTCAGCTCTGATATTTGCACTCCCTAGGGAAGTGCTGGCACTTTGGCCTTATTGGGTCACTACGGCCACAGCCCTGCTCACAGCCAGATCCAGGTGATCAAAATTAGGGCACAGCCAGAGAAAACTGCCATGGGTGCTCAGGTCTGGAACTCACACAGGAGTGAACTCTGCTTCTCCTATGTGGTGTCACCTGTTTGGGGCCCCTGGCCAGGGCCCTTCTGCTGCAGGAGGTTTGCTCTAAGGACGTGAATCCTGGGCTGTTTCAGTGCTTAATTAACTGCCCTAATGGCTGGTGCAACCTGCCAGGTGAGCTGCCTGCCTGGCTGCTCCCAGTGCTGCTTTGCAGCCAGAGCCCAGCCTGTGGGACATGCAGCAGCCGTGGACTGGTGACATGGGGCTGCTGCGGCCCCTGAGTGCAGCCTGATCGTGGAATATCCACAAGGATCAGCAAATCCACAGCTGCTGCCATGTCTGATGCCCTGGGTCAGGAATGATCTGGAGCACTGAACCCTCCTGGCAGCAGCAGCAGCAGCACTGGGGCTGGAGCACGCAGTGTCCATTTGGCCCAGCTCTCACCTCGTGTCACTGGTGACTCTCACTGTCAAAGCAAAGGCATCAACACACCCCAGGGAGACAGAAATCACACTTTGGGACACATCCAAGCAGGACTGTGCTCGCCATTCCCTGTCACAGGAGCTCCTCTGCTCCCAGCAGCTCTTCATCCTGCTGGGACTCAAATTCCCCTGAAGCAGCCAAGGCTCTTGGTGTTGTTTTCACAACCCTGACCTGCCTGGCTTTGTGTGGAGTCCAATCCCAGTGAATCCTGGTGTTTGTCCCTTGAGGTTTGTAGAGAGGTTGGTGTTGGCTGTCCAGCATCCCAGGCTGGAAAATGGCTCTGTGCATCAAGGTCACTTTATCCACCCTCATCACGGACCAGAAACGCTCACGTTAATGGGGCTCTAATTTAATCAAAATGCCGTGCCTGTGATTGCAGGGCTGGGATCTTTTCCTCTCTTGAAGGGCAAAAATCAATTTGCTGTAACAGCAGATGCGTCTCCTCGCTTCTCCAGGCCAAGGAAAGTGAGTAAATTTTTTCATGGTAGGAAAATAGTAATATTGGCTTGTTCTGTCATCAATATTGGGTTTTTTTTTTAATGTGCTTTTGAGCAGTTTGGTGGCAGCATTCTGTCCCTGTGGCCCCGTGAGCTCAGAAAAACCACAGATGTGGTGTCCTTGGGTTTCGTAATTACTGTATAACCTATGTACAAACTGCCCTTTTCCTGGAGATCCCTAAGGGATCCCAACAAATCAGGGAGGAAGATCCTGATTTCCACACTCTGGGAGGCAGGAGATGGGTGATCACTGCTCCACAGAGCAGTGGCAGGCAGGTTTCTTTGCATCTCCCTGTGGTTTTTCTCTGTCTCAGTGCCTGGTTTGAAACTCAGTCACCAAAGAGTGGTGATTTCTGCACTCCAGTGGTTTTTTTCTGTGCAGCCTGGCTCTGACTGGAAATAACTGGGAGGGAAGGACGGAAGGAAGGATGGAGGGTGGGTGGTGGATGCAAACTCCTGCTGCAAACTGCAACGCGAATTACGAGGAGTTTCTGGAGGCAGAGCAAATGTGGGACAGGGACAGGGGACACACAGAGTGACCCCTGATGTGTCCAGTCCGTTCCTCGGACACAGGACACACACCTGGTGACACCACAGCCCCGTCCTTGCCAGATTTCCTTCCCGTTTCCTTCCCAGTGCTGTTCCCTCCCATGCGTCTCCTCCTCTCCAATCTATTTGTTCGTGTGTGTCTCCTCCTCTCCAATGTTTCCAAACACTTTTCTACATGAGATTGTAATTATTGGATGAAACACTGAAAGTTTTTATTTTTAGGCCTTTCAAAGCTGTGCAGCCTCTCGATGAGATACGTCTTTGGCTTTGCCAGTTTCCTCTTTCAATACGGAAGTTTTTACCGCTGAAGGCATTCGCACCTTTGTCAAACTCCAGGATGCGCTCTTAAAGATTTCAATCTTTGGGAAAACGGGTTGAGCAAAGTCCTTTCATTTTTGAAGGAAACTTTGTTGCTTTGGCTACTTCCCACCATCATCTCCCAAGTGCATACAGGACAACACTGCAAGGAGGGGATCACTCCCCACGGGCAGGGAGGAGGGCGGACGCCCCAGAGGCCAGTTGGCGGGGACAGGACGGGCTCCCTGAGCGGGGCGGTGACCGGATGGGCCGCAGCGGGAGGAGCCGCCGGGACCCGGCCGGGGGCAGCGCACGGCGCCCAAAATGGCGGCGGCCCCTGAGGCGGCCCTTTGTCTGCAGCCGCCGCCGCAGTGCGAGAAGGGCGCGAAACTGGGCCAGCGTGGACACGCCCCCCTCCGCCAGGCGGGCGGGGCGGCCGCGCCCCCCGGCCAATCAGCGGCCTCCACTTCCTTCTCTCTCACAGGGGCGCTCCCGCCCGCCTCCGCGCGCGCAGCCAATGGGCGCCGTCCGTCGCGCCCCGCCCCCACGTGGGTGTAGGGGGCGGGGCCGCGCTGTGGTTTTGTTTGCGCGCACCTACCCTCGCCCCCCGCCGTGCTCATTAATATTAATGAAGTCCCGCCCAATCGGGTGGTGCAGCGGCGGCAGCGCTTTGGTGACGTGTCGCCCCGCCTTGCAGCGGGGTTCATCTGCATATTCATGAGATAGGCGGGATGAGGCGCGGGAGTTTATAAGGCGCCGCCCCGCCAGGCTCGCCGTACATTTTGCTGAGGCTTTGAAGTGTTCTGCGGACCTCGCACCGCCCGGGCATCGGTGAGCGCAGTTGCGCGGGCTGGCCGCGACCGCACCGGGCCGGGTGGGCCGCGGAGAGCGGAGCCACGTCCCAGGGGTGGAGGGTCGCGCGGGAGGCTGGGCCGCGGCTCCCGACCCGCCGATCGGTGCCCTCTGCGGGCACGGGGGACGCAGCGGAGCGGGCCCGGCCGGGCCGTGGCGGGGAAGGGGCCGCGGCGGGGGGAAAGGCGCGCGCGGAAACAAAATGGCGACGGAACCACGGCCGTGCAAAATGGCGGCGGGCGGGAGGGAGGGGGCGGCGGGAGGCGCTGTTCGTGCGAGGCCGGTAGGGGGCGCAGCGGGGCGCGCATGCGCGATGGGCACGGAGGGGCGGGGGCCGGGACCGGGGGTCCCACCGGGGGATGGCGGGACCCGACCCGGCCGCGGGTTCCGCCAGGGCCCGGCCGCGATGCTGCTCCCATGCCGCTGGTCCTGAGCCTCCAGGAGCCCCAGGTGGGCCCTCGCTCCGCTCCCGGCCACCCTGAGGGAGATCCCCCCTCCTAAGTCTGGAAGATCACATAAGGCGTGGGCTCAGAGGCGCATAAGGCGTCCGGGAGTGTGAAATCGCATCGGTGTTGTTCTAGGTGGTGTTAGAAGGATTTGATGTTTCAGACCTCGCGGGGATTATGTCGGTTTTTCGAGTCGCTGACTCAGTTCTGTTGGTTTGGCAGGTCAGAATGGCATCAGATGAGGGAAAGCTCTTTGTCGGCGGGCTCAGTTTCGACACCAATGAGCAGTCATTGGAGCAAGTCTTCTCTAAATACGGACAGATTTCAGAAGGTGAGAATGCAGAGCCAAGCTGGGATAGTTTCCCTTAGTGTGCTGAACTTCCCTGGTGCTGATGGGTTTCTATTTCCTTGCCTCTCCTTTTCACAGTCGTGGTGGTGAAAGACAGAGAGACTCAGAGATCCAGAGGTTTTGGCTTTGTTACTTTTGAAAATATCGATGATGCAAAAGACGCAATGATGGCCATGAATGGAAAGGTGAGGAGGCTCTGGAGTTGTTTATTTCCAATAATGGAGGAAGAGAATCAGAGGCGTGGTGCTGTTCAGGCTGTGTGGGAAAACAAATAATTGCCAGTGTCTTACATGAAATAATATGGATGTAAAACATCTGACTTTATACATAAAAGTATATCTATATATTAGGAATATAAATTGATAAAGTTCTGTTATGGAATCTGGATGACTGAAATAATGACTATTTAGGCATTCCTGTAAATACAATTAGCCTATCAGTTTCTTTGCCTACTGTGGCATGAAAAGCACGTTTATTTCGTGAGGAGCAGTAAGCCCTGGCGCTGCTCAGCCAGCTGCGAAGGCGTGCACCTCCTTCTGCACGTGCTTTGCTATTGAAATATTCCCAGCGTGGCTAACTGTGCTTGTGTCCCAGTCTGTAGACGGGCGTCAGATCCGAGTGGACCAGGCTGGGAAATCCTCCGAGAACAGATCCCGTGGCTACAGAGGGGGTTCCTCGGGGGGCCGGGGCTTCTTCCGCGGGGGCCGAGGCCGGGGCCGTGGCTTCTCCAGAGGTGAGTGCGTGGGGGTCAGTCCTGATGTCCGGGTGGGGAGGTGTCACTTGTCAGAATGGTTAAAAAACCCCTCGTTTTCGTGTTATTTCCAAGGAGGTGGAGACAGAGGCTATGGCGGCAGCAGATTTGATTCCAGAAGCGGAGGCTATAATGGCTCCAGAGACTACTATAATAGCAGGTAAGGGCTCTGCCAGCACCAGGGGTGGTGGGGAAAGCTGTGGTGGAGCTCAGAGCAGCAGAGAAGGAGCTGAGCAGCTGTGAAACAGGTGCTGTTTGTCCCGCAGGAGTCAAGGTGGCTATGGAGACAGGAACTCAGGAGGCTCCTACAGAGACAGCTACGACAGTTACGGTAAGTCCCGCTTCGAGCGCGAGCGCTGAGTCCGTGTGCTGTAGGAGCTCTGAACCTGCTGAGCCTGAGCCTGGAGCTGGGGCAGGCTCAGCCTGTGGACGTGGTGGTGCCGGGAGATTCTAAGTTAATGCATGTGCAGGAGTTGCTCGGATCTAAGGCAAAGCAAGTGTTTTTAAAAAAAAAGAAAAAAAAGGTGTTCCTGAAGCCCAAACTCTGGCTGCCCTAACGCACTGACCCGCGGGTGGGGGAATCTCAGTAGCCAAGTAGCCGTAGCCTCGGAATAATGCAAAGGGAGTAAAATGCTGGAACTTGTCTTTGCTTCAGTGCCTTTACAATTGTGCCTGCTTCTTGTCCTCAGCTACACACAACGAGTAAAAATCCTTCCTGACTCAAGATCGTCCTTCCAATGGCTGTATTTATAAAGATTTTTGGAGCTTCGCTGAAATGGTTATTGTGTAGTACATCTACTTGTATTTTCACTTTTGTAGTACTATCAGTTCTGATCTTGTCATACACAGCCTGGCAGCTTCTGAGACGAGACTGTCTGATTAGACTGTCTTGGAGAAAGCTCTGCTTTCAAGTGGTTTTAATCTTTTTTGAAAGCACTTCAGATTTTATTTTATCCTTCATAAATGAGCCAAGGTGTTCGTTTCTGGTTTTTTTTGGTTTTTTTTTTTTAAAGTTGGGGCCCCAATTCAGTTTCTTTAGAGCTAGAAAGGACCTTGTACCGATGTTCACTGGAAGCTGAACAAGCTGTGGACTTTTTTTTTTCTCCTCTTTTTTTTTTTTTTAAGTGCATTACCTTCGTCTTTTGTAACATTCCTTTAGTGTAGCAAGGTAGGAATGCAGCCTGGGTTCCGTTGGAAGGCAAACCACCTTGATATATCTAAAGAGAAACGTGCTTGTATGTTCAACCCGCATAAACGGTATTTTTACTGTTGTAATGATGTAAATGACCCAGAACTAGACTTGCAAACTTACCATAAAGAGGTTCTTGAAAATGTTTATTTATATTGTCCTTTTTTACTGGAAGAAATATGCATATTCCATTGCTGTTGTATTTGAAGTGGTAAAGGATTCCTGTATACAGTTTTCTTTGGCTTTACGAAGCCTATTAAAAGACCGTCTGAAATGAACTCTGCTCCTGACATTTACATTTCATTGCACAACACAACCCTTGGAGACGAAGAACAGTCTCGGGAGCGAGAGGAGGAGATTAGGGATAAGTGGCAGAGCCAGCCAGCCGGACGATGGCCCGGGCAATGCTGGAATGGAAATCCTAAAAATCGGTCTTGACATCTGAATTGGCCAACGAATCTCACATGAAATAGTCAAAGCTTGTCGGTAGAGGCTGGAAGTACAAACCTGAGGGCGTGCTAGGAGCCAAGCGCAGTCGGAACGTTAGGAAGGATAATGGATGTTCCCTTCAAAGCTGCTGTAGCCTACACTGGGAAGCTGTAGAGAAGAGCAAAGTGCTGTAGTCCCTGGGCTGTTCCCTGCGTGCCGAGCGCGTGTGCAATGTAGGGGAATGCCGGGCTTAGCTTAGCTGTGTCATTGCTTACAAGTTCTAAGAATTCTTTGCTAGCAAATGGAAACTGCAGTGTCCTTGGAGAAAAGAAGTGTTGTGCCTCCAACAGAAACCTCTGAGACGAGAGCTGCTCTCTTGGCTAGTTCATATGTGGAAATAGTCCTGTAATTCGAGGTAACTCCTTTTGCTCATGTCCGCATCCTTCCTCTTGTTGAGAGCTCATTTGAAAGTCTAATGTACCTGTGAAATACTCCTTTTGACAATTTTGGTCAGCTGCTGGAAAAACGTTTAACCCATGCCGTATGCAACCTTTGGCTTGTGGCACACCTTGAGTTCCACAGATCAGAGTTGGGCATGCAGCCGTGTCTTGCTGTAGGTACGGAAGCAAGATTGGAACGAACTCCCCGACTCGATATGTGTTCATCTATTGAGACTCTTCCTAGACTTCATTAAGTTGCTCACTTTAATTGTAGCTTTCTTTGCCATCCTACTTGTTGCCATTAACTTTTTCCCATGGCCCACACTTCCTAAGCAGCCATGTCCAAGTGTTAACTCTCTGCTTAGGGGATCCAATCCATGGGCTTGGCTGAGCACGGGCAGCAGCCAGCCCGGAACAGTTTTCCCAGACTGTGCTTTGTGGTGTGATGGGTTCAGCGATGGCTTGTGAGACCCTCGTGCGCTGTGAGCTGTGTGGGGAGGTTGGGGGTGAGAGCAGCCTCTGCCCAGGGCTCCTGTTAATGCCTCTCTGCTTTAGCAGGCTGAAGGGACCCGGGACACGCCTCGGAGGCCCAGCGGATCCTGAGCGACCAGAGCTGCGTTCCAGGGATGCTGGAGCAAGTTTGCCAACCAGGTAACATCCCTTTCCTGAGCTTTTTTACTTTGGCTGTGTCCTTGTTCTTGTAGCCCTGAGCTCTGAGTGGTGCAGTAACCCTGTTCCATCCCTGTATCTTTGTCCACCTTCCAATTCTCTTGTCTCCGTTTCATTTCAGCACTGAGACGCGTCAGAGAAGACAGAAGGACAGACACTGGCGTGGGGAGATGAAGAGCTCAGAGCAGTGGTGTTGCTCATTTTTACATGAACCAAGTCAATCCATTTTTTACATGAATCCAAGTCAATCAAGCCAGAATAAAACACTGAAATGTGGAAAAAACCCAAATCTCTGTGGTACTTCTTGTGGGAAACAGTGTTTTTGGCAAAAGTGTTTGGTGCACAGCCCAGTTCAGAGCACAGAACAAACCACCCCTGTGGTGCTGAGACATGGACACACTGCACCAAGCAGATTGATGTGTCATCCTCATGGAAAATGAGGTCTTGTTGCTGATTAAATCCCAGAAATGTGGCAGCTCAGTGCTGAGGAGGATTTGTCTTGGGAGAGGCTGACACTCTGAATGTGTTTCTGGCAGGAGATTGCAGGGTGAGAGCAGTGAGAGTTAATGATCTCAGCTGCTCCTGCCCTTTTTTTTGTGATAAAGAGGAGTTGATTGCTTGATCCTTGCCCTTTTCTCCCCATTTTTTTTTAACTGATAAACTCAGAATTTGTTGATGGGCTCACTCAGGAGCCCTGAGGACTTGGCTGTCCAAGAGCCATCAGTTCCCCGTTCTCCACTGATAAGAGTCTCCAGACATTCCTGCCTGCAGGAGGGGATTATTGAGCTCACTTCACAAAACCTACTTTTTCTCCTTTAACCTTTTTCAAATTATCTAAGTGAACAGCATTTAAAAAAGCAATCAGCCGTGACACACTTCTGGGGGTTATATAGAGCAATTCACCAGTGAGGATTTTTTGCATGTTAATGCAAGAGGGTTTTAAATATAATGAAGGCTGAGGAGTGTGTGAAGTCTTTGCTGATAAAAATGCAGTCAGGTGAGGCTTAAATGAATTCAGGCTGAAAATACTTAAAAATAATGCTTTGTAAGACCTCCCTAAATAGGATGCTTAGACGCAGGCAGAAATAATGAACAGGTGCAAAAATAGAGCCTGGTTGGAGGTGCTGTTATTTTTGGCACTGCTAATTATGGCACGGAGTTAATGATGTCTTGATGGGCTGGGTGAGGGAATCGCTGGATCCAGGGGCTGGATGTGGAACCCGGTGGCGTCATCTGGAAGGTGTTTGGGTGCCGTGGGTCTGACGTGAGCTCGGGTGACCCAGTTTTAGCCAAAATACCCCATTTTTTTTTAAAGTAAGCCCTGTGTGTCCAGATAGCTTGAGCTATTCCCTGAGGAAAAATGGGGAAGTGGAGCAGGGCTGAAGGGCAGTGACTGAGTCCAGGTCATCCGGAAGAGGCAAAAGGTGGAGGATAGAAACTCTTGAAATGCGCTCAAAATGCTGTTTCCAGCTGTGTTTACCGTGGGGCCGGAACGGCCGCCCCGAAGGGAGAAGGATAATCCTGAGGGGGAAATGGCGGCTCTGGGGGAGAAGGTCGCGCTATGAGGGGGAAGTGTCGACACTGAGGGGGAAATGGTGGCCTTGAGGGAGGAGGGACAGCCCTGAGGGGGAAATGGCGGCTCTGAGGGAGGAATGAGAGTCCTGGAAGGGCAATGGCGGCTCTGAGGGAGGAATGAGAGTCCTGGAAGGGCAATGGCGGCTCTGAGGGAGGAATGGGAGTCCTGGAAGGGCAATGGCGGCCCTGAGGGAGGAAGACGGCCCTGAGTGGAAAACGGCGTCTGTGACGGCCGGGGAGTGTTGCACTGAGGATGAAATGGCGGCCCCGCCGAGGTGGCCGCAGCCCTCCAGGGGACAACAACCACACTGAGGGCAAAATGGGCAAAATGTCGAAACCCCGCGGCGGCTCCGTGAGCGGGTCACGGCCGGCCCGGAACGGCGCAGCCCCGGAACCCGCGAGCGGCTCCGCGGGGCCCGGGCGGTGCCTGCGCCGCGCGCACCGTCCCGGCGCCTTCCTGCGGCCGCCGCTGCCGCTCCGCTGCCCCGGCCCGGCCCGGCCATGCCGCGCCTCCTCCTCCTCCTCCTCCTCCTCCTCATCGTCCCGCACCTCGGCCGCGCCGCCTCGCCCAGCCCGGCGAACAGCACGGAGCCGCCGCGGGCGGCCACACGGAACGAGACGCAGTCGGAGTCGGAGCACGAGTCCGGGCCGAGGCTGTCGGTGGGGTCGGGGCTGCCGGTGCTGAGGCGGGCGGTTTATGTGCTCAGCGCTCTGTCGGCGCTGGCCGCGCTCTACTTCGTGCTGCGGGCGTTCCGGTGAGTGCCGGCGGGACGGGCACCCGAGCGGGGCTGTGTCCGTGTTCTGCCGGTCCCGCTCCTGGCCTTGTCCCCGCCCTGGTGTCCCCTGACCCGGGGCTGTGTCCCAGTCGCCGTTCCCGTTGTCCCGGGCTGTGTCCCAGCTTGTCCCGGTTCTCTGGCCCGGGGATCTGCCCTGCTCGTCCTGGTTCCCTCTGGTCGGGGATGTCACGCTGATTGTCCTGGTTCTGGACCCAGTTTCCCTTGCTGGCGGCAGTGTCCCTGCTTGTCCCTGTCCCTGTCCCCCCCGCGGCCGTGCCCCTGTCAGTCCCGGTCTGGGTCTGGGTCCCCCCGGTGCCGATCACGGTGTCCCCTGTCCCTTGCCTGCCCCAATCCCTCTCCTAATCCCTGCGCTTGTGCCCATTTTCCCTGAACCCCCCTCCCTCCCTCCCTCCCTCCCTCTGCCAGCCGGGGCTCTGCTTCCCCGCGCATCCCTTTGGCAGCGAGTCCAAAGCGTCGCTGTAAATCCCCGGCACTGTTAATTACCCGAGGTAATTAGCGCTAAGCCATCTCCGCTCCCGCTGGGCGGGGACGGCGGCTCACTCACTGTGCTCTGCTCAGCCCCAGGTCCGAGAGCTCCCGAAACCAGCCCAAAACTCATTTCAGGTTGAAGAAGCCCCAGAGGAAGAAGTACGGGCTGCTGTCGAGCCAGGACGAGAACATCGAGCTGGGCTCCCTCGACAGTGACGAGGACACGGTGTTTGAAACCCGAAACCTGCGGCGGTGAGGGAGCATTTTGTGTGTTTTGTGCGTTGCTCTTTTCCCTCACAAGGGGCTGAGGCTCCTTTCCCAAAGCCGTGGGAGCTCTGGCACAGCTCCTACAACCAGATCTGCATAAATTAAAACGCCTGTGTGTGGTCTCTGTGTTGGCACACGGGTTTATCTCACTTTTCCCTCATTTTCTGGCCGGGGAAAGCCTCACTGGCAGGGTTATTTGGACGCTGCTGTGGGGTCACAGAGCTGTTGGGAGAGGCAGCCCTGGTGCCCAGTCTGGGCCTCCCTGTGTTAGACAGGAAAACAAAAATTCTTGGGTTTTTTTTTTTTTTTTTCTTCAGCTTAAGAATTGCTTCCAACTCCTATCACAGTTCAAACTCCCAGTCCCATTAGGACACACATTCCTCTTTCCCCAGCAAAATTCCAGGTTTGTTTTGTTTTGTTTTGTTTTTCATTTTGGGAATTGCTTCCAAGTCCCATCACAGTTCAAACTCCCACTCTCCCAGGGATCTCCATCCCTGCCTTCCCAGCGTTGTGTTTGCAGCTCCCAGGTTCCATTTCTGGGCAGGTTGTTCTCAGCTGAGGAGGATTGTCACCTCAAGGAGTGTCACCTCAAGGAATGTCACCTCAAGGAATGTCACCTCAAGGAATGTCACCTCAGCTCCCCCTGATTTTGGGTGTCTCCCTTTTTTTGTTCCAGATGACTCGGGACCAGCAGCAGCTGCCTGGAAGGACGGAGGGTCCAATCCCAGTGGGATCTCCAGTGCTCAAGTTTTATATCTGCTTACAGTGACTTCATTAACACTTCCAGCCCTTCCATAGCTGGGGCAGGGCAGAGGGGACCAAACCTGTTTTTCTTCACGTGCATTCTTGGGGACGTTTCTGGGGAAAGATGGGAGCTGTTCACTGCACGGGGAGAGGCTGAGGTAAGGGAGGTGCTCCTGGGTGATTTTCAGCACCTGAAATCTGAGCTCAAGAACTGCCCCTGTGCCTCATATCCCTCTCTCCTTGCCCTGGAAGCATCAGATTCCTTTTCCAGGCTGATCCTCTTTCCTTCATGCAATATCAGGTTACTTCTTTGGGAAGTGTCTCTGTAATCAGCTCCTGGGAGGAGCTGGGAGAGCTCTGGGTGTGTTACACAAACAGGGGGTGGGAGGGTGATAGTTCAGACAGAAGAGCTTTGGGAATGAGTTAAACCATTTAAATTTTGCAGGACTGGCAGTTACTGGGATAATCCAGGTCATTGGTGGGTTTACAGGTGTGTTTACAAATGAAAGGGGCCACAACCCAAAGGAGTATTTCTCCAAAAGAGCCACCAAGAGGGCTGGGAATGCCTGGACTGTGCCCAGCCCCAGTTGTGAGTTCAGCAGGGACACGTGTGACCCCAGGGACACGTGTGACCCCAGGGACACGTGTGACAGCAGGGACACGTGTGACATCTGCCAAGCTCTGGGGTTTGTGATACCTGAGGGTGTGAGCCAGGGAGTGTCTTGGAGCAGCTGATGACTGGAAAAGGGGGACCCCAACCCCTCTCGACTGATTCAGGGCAGCCCTGGCTGAGTTCTCTCCTCTGGAGGACCCTGGAGTTTCACTCCCTTGGCTGGGATCTTTCCTGCAGCCCATCCTTATGTGGATATTTAGGACCTGGTTGTGTAGGACCAAAGGTGAATGTGGCAGGAGGTTGCTGTTGGGTGGATCTGCTGCTAAACCAGTGAAAACTGCTTGCCAAGTGTCCCTGGCCTTTCCCTGGAAACTGGCAGCACATCCTTAAATCCCACTGCCCCCCCAAGCTGGTAGTGCCTTTGTTTGGAGAACCCGGGGGATTTGCCCTGCGGGCAGGGAAAGGTCCCCGTGGCACCTTGAGGCTGAATATTTAGAAAGTCTTTGGAATGTCTTTGGCTCCTTTCCTTTGGCTTGCAAATCCCCTGACGGCGCTGGGAGAAGGGACAGGGATGTGCTGGCCAGGGAGGAGCTGGGGCTGGCAGCTGCTGCAGGATCCCCCGAGGCAGCTGAGGGCAGTGCTGTGATCCTGTGCTTTGTCTGTTCAGGGCAGGTGAGGTTTCCTGGAGAAATCCCACCCCCGTGGCAGCTCTGTCTTGCATGAGCACAGAGGATTTTAAAATACATACATATATATCTATTTTTAATAACGTGGCTGCGTGCAGGCAGTGCTGGGGTGTGCCCTGTGTGCCTGGCCTTTGGATGCTTTTACACCCGTTTGGGCTGTTCCCTTCTTGTACTGCTGCAGAGGGGAGCAGGCAGGGCTTCCAT